>JAQZBX010042134.1:0-22113 GCA_029593785.1 Cabassous unicinctus | reverse complement strand
GGGGGGGTGTCTGGGATGGGGATTCATGGGAGTATGTCCTTCAGAACATTCATGAAAGATATATAAAATTGTTCAAATGATCAAGGGATGGGGCATGGTCACGGTGGGTAGACAATTACTCAATTAATGAGGGAGTTTGAATTCCCAGCCTGGAGAACTCTGCAACATTCCCCAAGGGAGCAGCAAGAGTACCCTGAGTGCAGAGGCAGTGTCTGGCAAAAGAGGATGGCCCACTGATGGGTTCTTTTTATTGAGGAGTAGCCGTATGAGTATTTGCTCTTCTAATTGAAACTTAGCCTACTGTTATGGGGTGCCTAAGGGTTACCACCTGAGAGCCACCTTGTTGCTCAAATGTGGCCTCTCTCTAAGCCAAACTCAGCATTTGAATGCACTACCTTCCCCCCAACGTGGGACATGACTCCTGGGGATGAGTCTCCCTGGCAATGAGGGATTAACACCAAGTGCCAACAGGCAACACAATCGGAAAAAGACCTTGAAAAAAAGGGGGAAAATGTAAAGAGAAATGAGTTCATGTGGCTAAAGGACTTCAAAGAGAGTCGGGAGTTCATCCCAGAGGTAATACTTATGCATACATCAGTAGGATCTCATAGAACACCAAAGTGGATATCACCCCACACTGAGGGACCCCTGAGGGCTCTGGTGACACCCATGTCCTATACAAGTGGGGATAGCCCCAGAGATTGATGCCTAATTAGTGGGCTCTTCATTGGCATCTGTGTTCCTGAGAGTGACAGAGTAGGACTCAAATAAGCCATCCCTGCACATGGTCCATCAGTACCTTCTACTCACACCTATATGTGATGCAGGAGTTTTAAGTGTACTTCCATAGACTGTATCCACTGTCCCACCTATGTGCCAGCTGTGCCTGGAATCTCGGTGGAGCTGCAACTCCGACCCTACAGCTCAATGTACTCATCCAAGTAACCTGGTGAGGAAGAGACGATGGGCAACAGGCATCCCAGTGAATGGAGCGGGCCTGCAGCTGAAGGCAAGATAATCCCATCCACTATATCCATGGGATATAAGCCCTCTCTCACTTGGAGGTGGAGTGAACATCACCTTCCAAGTCCTCTCAGGATTGGGGGAAGAGCTGTGGACTAGAGTGGACTTGGTGGTGTTCTGTTGTAGAAATTTTGTGATTCAAGCAATGGAAGAAATTGTAACAGTGACGTGGAGCTGGTGGACACTGGACATTTTCAGGGCAGGGAGAGGAGGGGCAGTTGAAATGCTGGGGATTTTTTGGGATTTTGGTGGTTGTCCTGAGTGGGAAAGCACCGACGGATTTAGGCCATTTTCCATCAGAATATACCATGCACAACTGGGTGGGAGATAGTGTGGTCTGTGATGTGAACTGTGGCCTATGCTCAGTGGCAATGCCCAGGACCTGTATAACCATTGTGGGTGTTGTACCTCACGGATGAAGGATGGTGGTGTGGGATGTTATTGCAGGTGTGGGCGGTGGGGAACATGGGAATCCCTGTAATTTCTGAGTAATATTTAGGTAATCTAAGCACCATTAAAAAAATATATATATATAAAACAAATAACATTTATGTAAACAAATGCACATATATGCATATGTATTTATATATCATTTTACAAATATTGGTATGTATTTTGAAAAATTTGATTTTTACCAACAGTAAAAAAACAAAAACAACAACACTGGTTTCATCTAACAGTCTGTGAATGCAGCAGTTAATTCAAATTTAAAACTTAAGTAGGATACTTATTTGGGTACTGTGCACTTGCTTTCACTCATTATCAAGGTAAAAACACTACTTTTACCTAATGCTATATCAAAACACTGGTTTCTTCCGTTTCAAAAACTAAGCTATATACTCCTTATATTGGCAGCTATTCACTTGTTATCACTTACAACGAATGAACAGTCACTGCTTTTACTCTGACAAAGGTGCCGGTTCCTCACTTTTGAAACCTAAGTAAGAATCTTGTTTCTTACACTGCTAAGCATGTGTTTTCAAATACAATGACTTTGAAAACCCTGCTTTTCCTTAGCACTGGTTGAATTCAGTGAGTTCTTTGCTTCAGAAAACCAAAAAGGAAACTTGTTTCACTGGCTGATTTGCATGTGTATTCTGTTAAAATCAAATTCAAGGCACTGGTTTCACCTAACTCTCTGTGAATGCAGTAGTTACTTCACGTATGAAAACTAAGTAAGATTCTTGTTTGTTTGGCTGCTATGCCCTTGCTTTCACTCACATGTCAACACACGGATTTTACCTAATGCTAAGCCAATGCAATTACTCCTTTAATTTTCAATACTACATAAGCTTTGTCTTTTATTTCCTGCTGTGCCTGAGTTTTCATTTAATTTCATCTTCAAAATACTGGATTCCTGTTACAGGCTGTGAATGCAGCAGTTAATTCAACTTTGAATGTTAAGTAAGATGATTGTTTGTTTGGCTGCTAGGCGATTGCTTTCATTCATTATCAATATAAAGACACTGCTTTTACCTAATACTATTCCAAAACACTGGTTTCTTCAGTTTACAAAACTAAGTCATATACTCATTACATTGGCAGCTATGCAATTGTTTTCACTTACAATGAATGTCAAAACACTGCTTTTATTATGCCAAAGCTGCCATTACCCCACTTTGGAAATCTGAGTAAGATTCTTGTTGCTTACAAGGCTATACCTGTGTTTTCAATTACAAGCAACTTGAAAACACTGCTTTTCCTTAACGTTGGCTGTATGAATTGAGTTCTTTGCTTTAGAAAACCAAAAAAGAAACTTGTTTCATTGGCTGATTTGCATGTGTATTCATTTACAATCAACTTGAAGACATTGCTTTCATCTCTCTTTGAATGCTGTAGTTACTTCAAAATTGAAAGGTAAGTAAGATTTTTGTTTGGCTGCTATTCCCTTTCTTTCACTCACATATCTTCACACAGTTTTACCTAAGACTGAGCCAATGCAGTGGTTTCTTCATTTTACAAAACTAAATATAATTTGTGTTTTATTTGCTGCTATGTCTGTGTTTTAATTAAATTCATGTTCAAAACACTGGTTTCACCTAACAGGCTGTGAGTGCAGCAGTTTATTCATCTTTGGAAGTTAAGTAAGATACTTATTTGTTTGGCTGCTGTGTGCTTGCTTTCACTCATTATCAATGTAAAAACATTGCTTTTACCTAATGCTATGCCAAAATACTGGCTTCTTCAATTTTCAAAACTAAGCAATATACTCCTTACATTGGTCGCTATTCACTTGTTATCAAATACAATGAATGACCAACCACTGCTTTTATTGTGCCAAAGCTGCCGTTCCTCACTTTTGAAACCTAAATAAGAATTTTGTTTCTTACACTGCTAAACATGTGTTTTCAATTACAATCAACTTGAACACACTGCTTTTCCTGAATGCTGGTTGGATGCAGGGAGTTCTTTGCTTCAAAAAATCAAAAAGAATGTTGTCTCATTGGCTGATTTGTGTTTGTATTCACTTAAAATCAATTTCAATGCACTGGTTTCACCTAAATCTCTGTAAATGCAGTAGTTCCTTAAAGTTTGAAAGGTGAGATTCTTATTTGTTTGGCTGCTATATCTTTCCTTTCACTCACTTGTAAACATACGGATATTGCCTAATGCTATGCCAATACTGTGGTTTCTTCACTTTACAATCCTAAATATGATTTGTATTTTATTTGCTGCAATGCCTTTGTTTTCACTACATTCTTCTTCAAAACACTGCTTTCATCTAACAGGCTGTGAATGCAGCAGATAATTCCCCTTTGAAAGTTAAGTAAGACAATAACTTTTTGGCTGGTGTGCTCTTGCTTTCACTCATTACCAATGTAAAAGCACTGCTTTTACCTAATATTATGCCAAAACACCGGTTTCTTCAATTTTCAAAACTAAGCAATATACTCGTTACATTGGCAGCTAGGCACTTATTCTCACTAACAATGAACGTCAAAACATTGTTTTGACTATGCCAAAGCTCCCGGTTTCACACTTTGGAAATCTAAATAAGATTATTGTTTCTTACAATGGAATACATGTGTTTTCAATTACGCTCAACTTGAAAACCCTGCTTTTCCATAACGTTGGCTGAATGCATTGAGTTATTTGCTTTAGAAAACTAAAAATACACTTGTTTCATTGGCTGATTTGCATTTGTATTCATTTAAAATCAACTTCAAGACCCTGGTTTCACCTAACGCTCTGTGAAAGCATTAGTTACTTCAAGTTTGAAATGTAAATAACATTCTTGTTTATTTGGCTGCTATGACCTTGCTTTCACTCACATGTCAACACACAGCTTTTGCCTAAGGCTAAGCCAATGCAGGGGTTTCTTCACTTTACAAAACTGAATAAGATTTGTGTTTTATTTGATGCTATGCCTGTGTTTTCATTTAAATTCATGTTCAAAACACTGGTTTCAACTAACAGGCTCTGAGTGCAGCAGTTAATTCAACTTGAAAGTTAAGTAAGTTACTTGTTTGTTTGGCTGCTCTGCACTTGCTTTCACTCATTATCAATGTAAAAATGCTGCTTTTACCTAATACTATGCCAAAACACTAGCTTCATAAGTTTTCAAAACTAAGCAATATACTGAATACATTGGCCACTATGCACTTGCATTCACTTACAATGAATGTGAAAACACTGCTTTTACTATGCCAAAGCAGCCAGTTCCTCAGTTTGGAAATCTAAGTAAGATTCTTGTTTCTTACAATGCTGTAAATGTGTTTTCAGTTAAAATCAACTAGAAAACAATGCTTTTCCCTAACTTTGGCTGAATGCGATGAGTTTCCTGATTCAAAAAACCAAAAAGGAAACTTATGTCATTGGCTGATTTGCATGTGTATTGATTTACAATCAACTTCAAGACACTGGTTTCACCTCTCTGTGAATGCATTAGTTACTTCTAGTTTGAAAGATAAGTAAGATTCTTGTTTGTTTGGCTGCTATGCCCTTGCACACATATAAACACACAGCTTTTACCTAAGGCTAAGCCAAGGCAGTGGTTTTTTCACTTCACAAAACTAAATGAGATTTCTGTTTGATTTGATGCTATGCCTGTGTTTTCATTTAAATTCATGTTGAACACACTGGCTTCACCTAGCAGGCTGTGAATGCAGCAGTTAATTCAACCTTGAAATTTAAGTAAGATTATTATTTGGCTGCTGTGCACTTGGTTTCACTCATTATCAATATAAAAACACTGCTTTTACCTAAGACTATGCCAAAACACTGGTTCTTGAATTTTGAAAATTAAGAAATATACTCATTATATTCGCAGCTATGCACTTGTTTTCATTTCCAATGAATTTAAAACCACAGCTTTTACTATGCCAATGCTGACGGTTCATCACTTTAAAATCTAAGTAAGATTCTTGTTTGTTCCAATGCTATATATGTGTTTTCAATTACAATGAACTTGAAAACACTGCTTTTCCCTATCGTTGTCTGAATGCATTGATTTCTTTGCTTTAGAAACCCCAAAAAAAACTTATTTCATTGGCTGATTTGCATGTGTATTCATTTATAAACAACTACATGACAATGGTTTCCCCTTTCTCTCTGTGAATGCAGTAGTTACTTCAAGTTTGAAAAGTAAGTGAGATTCTTCTTTGTTTGGATGCTATGCCCTTGCATTCATGCACATGTCAACACACAGTTTTGCATAAAGCTCAGCCAATGCAGTGGTTTCATCACTTTAGAAAACTAAATAAGATTTGTCTCTTATTTGCTGTTATGACTGTGTTATCACTTAAATTCATCTTCAAAATACTGGTTTCCCATAAGATGCTGTGAATGCAGCAGTTATTTCAACATTGAAAGTTAAGTAAGATACTTGTTAGTTTGGCTGTTATGCACTTGATTTCACTCATTATCTATGTAAAATCACTGCTTTTACCTAATACTATGCCAAAACACTGGTTTCTTCAGTTTTTAAAACTAAGCAATATACTCATTACATTGACGGCTTTGCACTTGTTTTCACTTACAATGAATGTCAAACACTGCTTTTACTATGTCAAAGCTGCCGGTTGCTCACTTTGGAAATCTAAGTAAGATTCTTTTTTCTTACAACAATATACAGGTGTTTTCTATTACAATCAACTTGAAAACACTGCATTACTTGAATGCTGGTTGAATGCAGTGAGTTCTTTGCTTAAGAAATGCAAAAATGAAACTTCTTTCATTGGCTGATTTGCATGTGTATTCACTTAAAATCAATTTCAACGAACGGGTTTCACCTAACACTCAGTGAATGCAGTAGTTATTTCAAGTTTGAAAGGTAAGTAAGATTCTTGTTTGTTTGGCTGATTTGCCTTTGCTTTCACTCACATAACAACACAAAGATTTTACCTAAGCCTAAATCAATGCTGTGGTCTCTTTACTTTACAAAACTAAATAAGATTTGTCTTTTATTTGCTGCTAAACAACTGTTTACACTTAAATTCTTCTTTGAATCACTGGTGAACTGTAACAGTCTGTGATTTCAGCAGGTAAGTAAACTTGAATGTTAACTAAGATACATGTTTGTTTGGCTGCTATGCACTTCCTTTCACTTATTATCAATGTAAAACACTTCTTTTACCTAATACTGTGCCAAAACACTGGTTTCTTCAGCTTCCAATACTAAGCAATGTACTCATTACATTGGCAGCTAAGCACTTGTTTTCACTTAGAATGAATGTCAAAACAGTGTTTTCACTCTACCAACTCTGGCGGTACCTCTCTTTGGAAATCTAAGTAAGGTTCTTGTTTCTTACAATGCTATACATATGTTTTCAATTACAATCAACTTGAAAACACTGCTTTTTCCTAACGTTGGCTGAATTCATTGAGTTCTTTGTTTTAGAAAACAAAAAAGAACCTTGATTCATTGGCTGATATACATGTGTATTCATTTATAAACTACTTCAAGCACTGGTTTCACCTACTCTCTATGAAGGCAGTAGTTACTTCAAGTTTGAAAGGTAAGTAAGACTCTTGTTGGTTTGGCTGCTATGCCCTTGCTTTCACTCACTTGTCAACACACAGCTTTTACCTAATGCTAAGAAAATGCAGATGTTTTTTCAGTTTAAAAAATTAAAGAAGATTTGTCTTTTATTTGCTGCTATACCTGTGCTTACACTTAAATTCATCTTCAAAACCCTGTTTCCCTGTAACAGTCTGTGAATGCAGCAGTTAATTCATCTTTGAAAGTTAAGTAAGATACTTGTTTATCTGGCTGCTATGCGCTTGCTTTCACTCATTATCAATGTAAAACCACTCCTTTTACCTAATACAATGCAAAACACTGGTTTCTTCAGTTTTCAAAACTAAGAAATATACTCATTACATTGGCAGCTATGCACTTGTTTTCACTTACAATGAATGGCAAAACACTGCTTTAGCTATGCCAAAGCTGCTGATTATGCACTTTCAAAATCTAAATAAGATTCTTGTTTCTTACAATGCTATACATATGTTTTCAATTAAATCTACTTGAAAACACTGCTTTTTCCTAATGTTGGCTGAATTCCTTGATTTCTTTCCTTTAGAAAACCATAAAAGAAACTTGTTAATTGGGTGATTTGCATGTGTATTCACTTAAAATCTATTTCAAGGCACTGGTTTCACCTAACATTCTGTGAATGCCGTAGATATTTCAAGTTGAAAAGGCAATTAAGATGCTTGTATGTTTGGCTGCATTGCCTTTGCTTTCACTCAAATATCAACACAAAGCTTTTACCTAAGGCTAAGTCAAGGCAGTGGTTTCTTCACTTTACAAAACTAAATAAGAGTTGTCTTTTATTTGTTGCTATGCCTGTGTTTTCACTTAAATTCATCTTTAAAACACTTGTTTCACCTAACAGGTTGTGAATGCAGCAGTTAATTCAACTTTGAAAGTTAAGTAACATACTTATTTGTTTGGCTGCTATGTGCTTGTTTAACTCATTATCAATGTAAAAACACTGCTTTTACCTTATAATATGCCAAAACACTGCTTTCTTCCATTTTCAGAACCAAACATTATACTCCTTAGATTGGCAGCTATTCATTTATCAATTACAACGAATGACCAATGACTTCTTTTACTCGGCCAAAGCTGCCAGTTCCTAACATTTGAAATCTAAGTAAAATTACTTTTTCTTATACTGCTAAGCATGTGTTTTCAATTACAATCAGCTTCAAAGCACTGTTTATCCTGAAGGCTGTTTGAATGATGAGAGTTCTTTTATTCAATAACCAAAATTGAAACTAGTTTCATTGGCTAATTTCCATGTTTATTCACTTAAAATCAATTTCAAGGCACTGGTTTCACCTAACTCTCTGTGAATGCAGTAGTTACTTAAAGTTTGAAAGGTAAGTAAGACTCTTGTTTGTTTGGCTGCTATTTCCTTTCTTTAACTCACATTTCAACAAACGGATTTTACCTAGTGCTAAGCCAATGCAGTTATTTCTTCACTTTACAATGCTAAATAAGATTCGTCTGTTATTTGCTACTATGCCTGTGTTTTCACTTAAATTCATCTTCAAAACACTGGTTTCCCATAACAGGCTGTGAATGCAGCAGTTAATTCAACTTTGAAAGTTAAGTAAGGTACTTATTTGTTTTGCTGCTGTGGACTTGCTTTCAAACATTATCAATGTAAAAAATCTGCTTTTACCTAATGCTATGCCAAAACACTGGTTTCATCAGTTTTCAAAACCAAGCAATATACTCATTACATTGGCAGGTATTCACTTGTTATCACTTACAATGAAACACCAAAGACAGCTTTTATTCTACCAAAGCTGCCAGTTCCTCACTTTGGAAACCTAAGCAAGATTCTTGTTTCTTACACTGGTAAGCATGTGATTTCAAATACAATCAACTTTAAAACACTGCTTTTCCTGAATGCTTATTGAATGCTGTGAGTTCTTTGCTTCAGAAAACGAAAAAGTAAACTAATTTAATTGGCTTAGTTGCATGTGTATTCACTTAAAATCAATTTCAAAGAACTGGTTTCACATAACTCTCTGTGAATGCTGTACATAGAAGTGTCTTACTTAACTTTTAAAAGAGAATTAATTGCTGCATTCAAGCCTGTTATGGGAAACCAGAGTTTTGAAGAGGAATTTTAGTGAAAACACAGGCATAGGAGCAAATATAAGACAAATCATATTAAGTTTTGAAAAGTTAAGAAACCACTTCTTTGGCTTAGAATTACATAAAAGCTGTGTGTTCACATCTGAGTGAAAGCAAGGACATGCCAGCCAAACAAACAAACATCTTGCTTACCTTTCAAACTTGAAGGAACTACAGCATTCACAGAGATATTGGTGAAACCAGTGTCTTGAAATAGTTTCTAAATGAACACACATGGAAATCTGCCAATGAAACAAGTTTCTTTTTTGGTTTTCTAAAATAAAGAACTCAAAGCATTTAGTGAACGTTAGGGAAAATCAGAGTTTTCAAGTTGATTGTACTTGAAAACACATGCATAGCAGTGTAAGAAACAAGAATCTTACTTAGATTTCCAAAGTGAGGAACTGGCAGCTTCGGCATAGTAACAGAAGTGTTTTGCCCTTAATTGTAAGTGAAAACAAGTGCTTAACTGCTAATGTAATGAGTATATTGCTTAGTTTTGACAACTGAAGAAACCAGTGTTTTGGCATAGTAGTAGGTAAAAGCAGGTTTTTTACGTTGATAATGAGAGAAAGCAAGGGCATAGCAGCCAAACAAACAAGAGTTTTATGTACCTTTCAAATTTGAAGTAACTACTGCATTCACAGAGATTTAAGTGAAACCAGTGTCTTGAAGTAGTTTGTAAATTAATACACATGCAAATCAGCCAATGAAACAAGTTTCTTTTTCGGTTTTCTAAATCAAAGTACTCAATGCATTCAGACAAAGTTAGGGTAAAGCAGTGTTTTCAGGTTGATTGTAATTGAAAACACATGTATAGCATTGTAAGAAACAAGAATCTTACTTAGATTTCGAAAGTGAGGAACCGGCATATTTGGCATAGTGAAACCACTGTTTTGATATTCATTGTAAGTGTAAACAAGTGCGTAGCTGAAAATATAATGAGTATATTGCTTAGTTTTGAAAGCTGTAGAAACCAGTGTTTTGCCATAAGATTAGGTAAAAGCAGTGTTTTTACATTGATAATGAGTGAATGCAAGTGCATAGCACCCAAGCAAGCAAGTATCTTACTTAACTTTCAAAGTAAATTAATGACTGCATTCACATTCCGTTATGGGAAACCAGTGTTTTGGAGATGAATTTAAGTGAAAACACAGGCATAGCAGCAAATAAAAGACAAATCTTATTTAGCTTTGTAAAGTGAATAAACATCTGCATTGGCTTAGCCTTAGGAAAAAGCTGTTTGCTGACATGTGAGTGAAAGTAAGGCAATAGCAGCCAAACCAACAAGAATCTTACTTACCTTTGTTTTTTTTAAAAAAAGATTTATTTATTTTAAATATTTATCCCCATCTTGCTGCTTGTGTTTGCTGCATCCATTCGCTGTATGCTTTCTCTGTGTCTGCTCATCCCCCCCTTGCCGTGTGGTCCCACTGCATCAGCCCACTGCAACACACGGACTGACCTGCTCTCAGAAGGAGGCCCTGGGGTGTGAGTCCCAGGCCTCCCGCATGGCAAATGTGGGCTCTATTGATTGAGACACACCCACCTCCTGCTGAGAAGTCTTGCAGCAACAGCCTACCATGCCACATGGCCCGACAGGCCTGCCCTCACAAGGAGGCCCCAGGACGTGAACCCAGGGCTTGCCATATGGCAAATGGGAGCTCCATCCATTGAGCCACACCCGCTTCCCCTTACTTACCTTTGAATCTTGAAGTAACTACTGCAATCACAGAAGATAGGTGAAACCGGTGTCCTGAAGTCAATTGTAAATGAATACAAATGAAAATAACCCTTTGAAACAAGTTCCTTTTTTAGTTTACTAAAGCAAAGAACTCAATGCATTCAGACAACGTTAGGGAAAAGCAGTGTTTTCAAGTTGATTGCAATTGAAAACAAATGTAATGCATTGTAAGAAACAAGAATATTACTTAGATTTTGAAAGTGAGGAACTGGCCACTTTGGCGTAGTAAAAGCAGTGTTTTGACATTCATTGTAAGTGAGAATATTTGCATAGCTGCCAATGTAATGAGTATATTGCTTTGCTTTGAAAACTGAAGGAACCAGTGTTTTTGGCATAGTATTAGGTAAAGGAGTGTTTTTACATTGATAATGAGAGAAAGCAAGGGCATAGCAGCAAAACAAACAAAAGATTTACTTACCTTTCAAACTTGAAGTAACTACTGCATTCACAGACAGTTAGGAAATACCAGTGTCTTAAAGTTGATTGTAAATGGATACACATGCAAATCAGCTAGTTAAACAAGTTCATTTTTTGGTTTTCTAAAGCAAAGTACTCAATGCATTCAGACAACATTGGAGGAAACCAGTGTTTTCAGGTTGATTGTAATTGAAAACACATGTATATCATTGTAAGAAACAAGACTCTTACTTAGATTTCCAAAGTGAGGAACCGGCAGATTTGTCATAAAGTTGTGTTTTGATATTCATAGTAAGTGAAAACAAGTGCGTAGCTGAAAATATAATGAGTCTATTGCTTAGTTTTGAAAGCTGAAGAAATCAGTGTTTTGGCATAATATTAGGTAAAAGCAGTGTTTTTACATTGGTAATGAGTGAAAGCAAGTGAATAGCAGTCAAACAAGCAAGTAACTTACTTAACTCTCAAAGTGAATTAACGGCTGCATTCACAACCTGTTATGGGAAACCAGTGTTTTGGAGATGAATTTAAGTGAAAACACAGGCATAGCAGCAAATAAAAGACAAACCTTATTTAGTTGTATTAGGTAAAAGCAGGGTTTTTACGTTGATAATGAGTGAAAGCAAGTGCAGAGCAGGCAAACAAACAAGTCTCTTACTGAATTTTGAAAGTTGAATTAACTGTGCATTCACATCCTGTTTGGGGGAAACTAATGCTTTGAAGATGAATTTAATTGAAAACCCAGTTATAACAGCAAATAAAAGACCAATCTTGTTTAGTTTTGTAAAGTGAAGAAACCACTGCATTGGATTAGCTTTGGTAAAAGCTGTGTGTTGACATGTGAGTGAAAGCAAGGGCATATCAGCCAAACAAGCAAGAATCTTACTTAACTTTCAAACTTGAATTAACTACTGCATTCGCAGGGAGTTAGGTGAAACCAGTGTATTGAATACATTTTTAAATGAATACACATGCAAATCAGCCAATGAAACAAGTTTCTTTTTTGGTTTTTTAAAGAAAAAAATTCAATGCATTCAGCCAATGTTAGGGAAAAGCAGGGTTTTCAAGTTGATTGCATTTGAAAAACATGTATAGCATTGTAAGAAACAAGAATCTTACTTAGATTTTGAAAGTGAGGAACCATCAACTTTGGCATAGTAAAAGCAATGTTTTGACTTTCATTGTAAGTGAGAATAAGTGCACAGCTCCCAATATAATGAGAATATTCCTTAGCTTTGTAAACAGAAGTAACCAGTGTTATGGCATATTATTAGGTAAAAGCAGTGATTTACATTGATAATGATTGAAAGCAAGTGCATAGCAGACAAACAAACAATTCCTTAAGTGAACGTTCAAAGTTGAACTAACTGCTGCTTTAACAGCATGTTAGGGGAAACCAGTGTTTTGAAGATGAATTTAATTGAAAACACAGGCATAGCAGCAAATAAAAGACAAATCTTATTTAGTTTTGTAAACTGAAGAAACCACTGCATTGGCTTAGCCTTAGGTAAAAGGTGTGTGTTGACATGTGAGTGAAAGCAAGGGCATAGCAGCCGAACAAACAAGAATCTTACTTACCTTTCAAACTTGAAATATCTACTGCATTCACAGAGAGTTAGGTGAAACCAGTGTCTTGATTTTGCTTGTAAATGAATACACATGAAAGTCAGCCAAAGAAAAAAGTTTCTTTCTTGGTTTCCTAAAGCAAAGAACTCAATGCATTCAGTAAACGTTAGGAAAAAGCAGTGTTTTCAAGTTGATTGTAATTGAAAACAAATGTATTGCATTGTAAGAAAGAAGAATCTTACTTAGATTTCAAAAGTGGGTAACCGGCACTTTTGGCATAGTAAAAGCACTGTTTTGCCAGGGATTGTAATTGAAACCAAGTTTAAATCTGCCAAAGTAATGAGTATATGGCTTAGTTTTTAAAACTAAAGAAACCAGTGTTTTGGCAAATTATTAGGTAAAGGCAGTGTTTCTACATTGATAATGAGTGAAAACAAGTGCATAGCAGCCAAACAAATAAGTATCTTACTTACTTTGCAAAGTTCAATTAACTACTGCATTCACAGCCTGTTACAGGAAACCAGGTTTTTGAAGATGAATTTAAGTGAAAACACAGGCACAGCAGCAAACAAAAGACAAATCTTATTTAGTTATCTCTAAAAATTTACTAATACACATACAAAATACTTGTTTGTTTGGTTCCTTTGTGCTTGCTTTCATTCATTATCAATGTAAAAATTCTGTTTTTACCTAATACTATGCCAAAGCACTGGTTTCTTCAGTTTTCCAAACTAAGCAATATACTCATTACATTGACAGCTATGCACTTGTTTTCAATTACAATGAATGGCAAAACACTGCTCTTAGTATGCCAAAGGTGCCCGTTCCTCACTTTTGAAATCTAAGTAAGTTACTTGTTTCTTACAAGGCTATACAGGTGTTTTCAATTATAATCAACTTGAAAACACTGCTTTCCCTAATGTTGGCTGAATGCATTGAGTTCTTTTGTTTCAGAATATCCAAAAAGAAACTTGTTTCATTGGCTGAATTGCATGTGTACTCATTTTCAAATAACTTCAAGTCACTGGTTTCACTTACATCTCTGTGAGTGCAGTAGTTACTTCAAGGTTGAAAGGTAAGTAATATTCTTGTTTCTTTGGCTGCTATGCCCTTGCTTTCACACACATGTCAACACACAGCTTTTACCTAAGGCTAAGCCAATGCAGTGGATTCTTTACTTTACAAAACTAAATAATATTGGTCTTTTTTTTGCTGCTATGCCAGTATTTTCACTACAATCCATATTCAAAAGACAGGTTTCCTGTAACAGGCTGTGAATGTAGCACGTTTTTCAACTTTGAAAATTAAGTAAGACACTTTTTTGTTTGGCTGCCATGTGCTTGCTTTCACTGATTTTCAATGTAAAAACACTGCTTTTACCTAATACTATGCCAAAACACTGGTTTCTTCAGTTTTCAAATCTAAGCAATATACTCATTACATTGGCAGTTATGCACTTTTTTCACAGACAACAAATGTCAAAACAATTCTTTTACTATGCCAAAGTTGGCGGTTCATCCCTTTTGAAATCTAAGTAAGATTCTTGTTTCTTACAAGTCTATACACGTGTTTTCCATTACAAATAACTTGAAAACACTGCTTTTTTCTAACTTTGGCTGAATGCTTTGAGTTCTTTGCATTAGCAAAGCAAAAAAGAAACTTGTTTCATTGGCTGATTTGCATGTGTATTCATTTGCAAACAACTTCAAGACACCGGTTTCACATAACTCTCTCTGAATGCAGTAGGTACTTCAAGTTTGAAATGTAATCAAGATTATTGTTGTTTGGCTGCTATGCCGTTGTTTTCACTCACATGTCAGCACACAGATTTTACCTAAGTCTATGCAAATTCTGTGGTTTATTCACTTTAAAAACTCAATAAGATTTGTCTTTTATTTGCTACTCTCCCTGTGCTTAGACTAATATTCATCTTCAAAACACTGATTTCCCTAAAAGTCTGTGAATGCAGCCGTTAATTCAACTTTGAATTTTAGGTAAAATACTTGTTTGTTTGGCTGCTATGCACTTGCTTTCACTCATTATCAATGTAAAGACACTGCTTTTACCTAATAGTATGCCAAAACATTGGTTTCTTCAGTTTTCAAAACTAAGCAATACCCTCATTACTTTGGCAGCTATGCACTTGTTTTCACTTACAATGAATGTCCAATCAGTGTTTTTACTCTGCCAAAGCTGCCGGTTCATCACTTTGGAAATCTAAGTACGATTCTTGTTTCTTACAATTTTATACATGTGTTTGCAATTACAATCAACCTGAAAACACTGCATTTCCCTAACGTTGGCTGAATGCATTCAGTTCTTTGCTTTATAAAACCAAAAAGGAAAGTTGTTTCATTGGCTAATTTGCATGTGTATTCATTTACAAACAACTTCAAGACACTGGGTTCCCCTATCTCTCTGTGAATGCAGTAATTACTTCAAGTTTGAAATGTAAGGAAGATTCTTGTTTATTTGGCTGCTATGCCCTTGTTTGAACTCACATGTCAACACACAAATTTTGCCTAATGCTAAGCCAATGCAGTGGTTTCTTCACTTTAGAAAACTAAATAGAATTTGTCTTTTATTTGCTGCTAGGGCTGTGTATTCACATAAATTCATCTTCAAAATACTGGTTTCCTGTAACAGGCTGTGAATACAGCACTTAATTCAACTTTGAAAGTTAACTAAAACACTTGTTTGTTTGGCTGCTATGCGCTTTCTTTCACTCATTATCATTTTAAAAACACTGCTTTTGCCAAATACTAGACAAAACACTGGTTTCTTCTGTTTTCAAAACAAAGCAATATTCTCATTACATTGGTAGCTATGCACATGTTACACTTACAATAAATGTCAAACAATTCTTTTATTATGCCAAAGCTGCCGTTTCCTCTCTTTGGAAATCTAAGTAAAATTCTTGTTTCTTACAATTCTATATATCTGTTTTCAAATACAATCAACTTGAAAACACTGCCTTTCCCTAACGTTGACAGAAATCATTGAGTAGTTTGCTTCAGAAACCAAAAAAAAAACAAAAAAACAAAACTTGTTTCCTTGGCAGATTTACATGTGGATTCATTTACAATCAACTTCAAGTCACTGGTACACCTAACTCTCTGTGAATGCTCGAGATACTTCAAGTTTGAAAGGTAAATAAGTTTCTTGTTTCTTGGCTGCTATTCCCTTGCTTTCACTCACATGTCAACACACAGCTTTTACCTATGGCTAATCCAATGCAGTGGATTATTCACTTTACAAAATTAAATAAGGTTATTCTTTTATTTGCTGCTATGCCTGTGTTTTCACATAAATTCATTTACAAAACACTGGTTTCCCCTAACAGGGTGTGAAAGCAGCAGTTAATTCATCTTGTAAAGTTAAGTAAGATACTTGATTGTTTGGCTTCTATGTGCTTGCTTTCACTCACTATCAATATAAAAACACTGCTTTTATCTAATAATATGCCAAAACACTGGTTTCTTCAGTTTTGAAAACTAAGCAATATACTTATTTCATTGGCAGCTAAGTACTTATTCTCACTTACAATGATTGGCAAAATATTCCTTATACTATACCAAAGCTGCTGGTTCCTCATTTTGGAATTCTAAGTATCATTTTTGTTTCTTACAATGCTATACATGTGATTTCAATTCCAATCAACTTGAAATCACTGCTTTTCCTGGACGTTGGCTGAATGCATTGAGTTCTTTGCTTTAGAAAAAAAAAAGTTGTTACATTAGCTAATTTGCCTGTGTATTCATTTATAAAAAACTTCAAGACACTGGTTTCACCTAAGTCTCTTTGAATTCAGTAGTTACTTCAAGTTTGAAAGCTCAGTAAGATTTGTTTTGTTTCATTGCTATGCCCTTGCATTCATTCACATGTCAGCACACAGCTTTTGCATGAGGCTAAGCCAATGCAGTGATTTCTTCACATTACAAATCTGAATAAGATTTTGCTTTTATTTGCTGCAATGCCTGTGTTTTAATTTCGATTCATCTTCAAAACACTGGTTTCCCCTAACAGGCTGTAAATGGAGCAATAAAATCAGCATTGAAAGATAAGTAAGATATATGTTTGACTTCTATGTGCTTCCTTCACTTACTATCAATATAAAAACACAGTTTTACTTAATACCCTGGCAAAACACTGGTTTCTTCAGTTTTCAAAACAAAGCAATATACTCATTACATTTGCAGTTATGCGCTTGTTTTCACTTACAATGCTTGGGAAGACACTGCTTTTACTATGCCAAAGCTCCAAGGACCTCACTTGGAAAATCTTAGTAAGATTCTTGTTTCTTACAATGCTATACATGTGCTGTCAATTACTATCAACTTGAAAACACTGCTTTTCCCTAACGTTGGTAGAGTGCATTGAGTTCTTTCCTTTAGAAAACCAAAAAGGAATCTAGTTTCATTGCCTGATTCCATTTATATTCATTTACAAACAACTTCAAGACACTGGATTCACCTATCTCTCTGTTGAATGCAGTAGTTTCTTCAATTTTGAAAGTTAAGTAAGATTCTTGCTTGTTTACCTCCTATGCCCTTGCTTTCACTCACATTATAACACACAAGATTTGCATAAGGGAATCCAATATAGTGGTTTCTTCACTTTACAAAATTAAATAAGTTTTGCTTTTATTTGCTATTATGCCTGTGTTTCCACTAAAATTCATATTCAAAACACTGGTTTCCCATAAAGTCTGTGAATGCAGCAGTTAATTCCACTTTGATAGTAAAGTAAGATACTTGTTTGTTTGGGTGCTATGCACTTGCTTTAACTCATTATCAATGTAAAAACACTGCTTTTACCAAATAGTATGCCAAAACACTGGCTTCTTCTGTTTTCAAAACTAAGCAATATACTCATTACATTGGCAGCTATGCACTTGTTTTCACTTACAATGAATGGAAAACCCTCCTTTTACTATGCCAAAGCTGACGTTTCCTCACTTTCGAAACCTAAGTAGGATTCTTGTTTCTTACAATGCTATACATCTGTTTTCAATTACAATGAACTGGAAAACACTGCTTTTCCTTAAAGTTGGCAGAATGCATTGAGTTCTTTACTTTAGAAAACCAAGAAAGAAACTTGTTTCATTGGACGATTTGCATGTGTATTCATTTACAAACAACTTCAAGACACTGGTTTCACCTAACTATCTGTGATGCAGTCGTTACTTCAAGTTTGAAATGTAAGTAATATTCTTGTTTGTTTGGTTGCTATGCCCTTGATTTCGATCACATGTCAACACAAAGCTTTTGCCTAAGGCTAAGTCAATGCAGTGGTTTCTTCATTTTAAAAAACTAAATAAGATTTTTCTTTTACTTGCTGCAATGCCTGTGTTTTCACTTAAATTCAACTTCAAAACACTTGTTTCACATAACAGGCTGTGAATGCAGCAGTTAATTCAACTTTGAAATTTAAGTAAGATACTTTGTTTGGCTGCTGTGCACTTGCTTTCACTCATTATCAATGTAAAAACACTGATTTTCCCTAATACTATCTCAAAACACTGGTTTCTTCAGTTCTCAAAATTAAGCAATATACTCATTACATTGGCAGCTATCCACTTGTTTTCACTCACTGTGAATGGCAGAACACTGCTTTTACTATGCCAAAGCTGCCTGTTCCTCGCTTTCAAAATCAAAGTAAGATTCAAGTTTCTTACAATGCTATACATGTGCTTTCAATTCCAATTAACTTGAAATCACTGCTTTTCCCTAACGTTGGCTGAATGCATTAAGTTCTTTGCTTTAGTAAACAAAAAAAAAAACTTATTTCATTGGCTGATTTACCTGTGTATTCATTTACAACCAACTTCAAGACACAGGTTTCACCTAATTCTCTATGAATGCAGTCGTTACTTCAAGTTTGAAAGGTAAGTAAGATTCTTTTTTGTTTGGTTGCTATGCCCTTGATTTCAATCACATGTCAACACAAAGCTTTTGCCTAAGGCTAAGCCAATGCAGTGTTTTCTTCACTTTGCAAATCTAAATAACTTTTGTCTTATATTTGCTACTATGAGTGTATTTTCACATCAATTAATTTTTAAAACACTGGTTTCCCCTAACAGGCTGTGAATGCAGCAGTTAATTCAGCTTTGAAAGATAAGTCAGATACATGCTTGTTTCGCTGCTATGTGTTGGCTTTCACTCATTATCAATGTAAAAACACTGCTTTTACCTAATAGTATACCAAAACACTGGCTTCTTCAGTTTCCAAACTAAGGAATATACTCATTACATTGGCAGCTATGCACTTGTTTTCACTTACAATGAATGGAAAACACTGCTTTTACTATGTCAAAGATGCCGTTTCCTCACTTTTGAAACCTAAGTAATATTCTTGTTTCTTACAATGCTTTACTTGTGTTTTCAATTACAATCACCTTGAAAACACTGCCTTTCCCTAATGTTGGTTGTATGCATTGTGTTCTTTGCTTTAGAAAACCAAAAAAGAAACTTGTTTCATTGGCTGATTTGCATGTGTATTCATTTACAAAGAACTTCAAGACATTGGTTTTACCTAATTCTCTGTGAATGTAGTAGTTACTTCAAGTTTGAAAGTTAGGTAAGATTCTTTTTTGTTGGGCTGCTATGCCCTTGCTTTAACTCACATGTCAACACACAGCTTTTGCCTAAAATTAGCCAATGCAAAGGTGTCATCACTTTGCAAAACTAAATAAGTTTTGTCTTTAATTTGTTGCTATGCATGTGTTTTCACTTCAATTCACCTTCATAACACTGGTTTCCAAAAATGAAACAGGCTGTGAATGCAGCAGTTAATTCAAATTTGAATGTTAAGTAAGATACATTGTTTGGCTGCTGTGCACTTGCTTTCACTCATTATCAATGTAAAAACACTGGTTTTGCCTAATACTATCCCAAAACACTGGTTTCTTCAGTTTTCAAAACAAAGCAATATACTCATTACATGGGCAGTTATGCAGTTATTTTCACTTACAATGAATGTCAAAACACTATTTTTACTATGCCAAAGTCGCCGGTTCTTCACTTTCAAAATCTAAGTAAGATTCTTGATTCTTACAATGGTATACATGTGTTTTAAATTCCAAGCAACTTGAAAACACTGTTTTCTTTAACATTGGCTGAATGCATTGAGTTCTTTGATTTAGAAAACCAAAAAAGAAACTTGTTTCACTGGCTGATATGCCTGTGTATTCATTTAAAATCAACTTCAAGACACTGGTTTCACCTAACTCTCTGTGAATGCAGAAGTTGATTCAAGTTTGAAAGTTAAGTAAGATTCTTGTTTGTTTGGCTGCTTTGCCCCTGCTTTCACTCACATGTCAACACACAGCATTTGCCTAAGTCTAACCAAATGCAGTTGTTGCTTCACTTAACAAAACTAAATAAGATTTGTCTTTTGTTTGCTGCTCTTCCTGTCTTTTCACTTAAATTCATCTTCAAAACACTGATTTCCAATAACAGGCTCTGAATGCAGCTGTTAATTCAGCTTTGAAAGTAAAGAAGATAGTTGTTTGTTTTGCTACTATGCACTTGCTTTCACTCATTATCAATGTAAAAACACGTCTTTTACCTAATACTATGCCAAAACCCTGGTTTCTTCAGTTTTCAAAACTAAGCAATATACTCATTACATTGTGAACTATGCACTTATTTTCATTTTCAATGAATGGCAAAACACTGCTTTTACAATGCAAAGCTGCGTGTTCCTCACTTTGGAAATCAAAGTAAGATTCTTATTTCTTACAATGCTACACATGTGTTTTAAATTCCAATAAACTTGAAAACACTGCTTTTCCCTAACGTTGGCTGAATGCATTGAGGACTTTCCTTTAGAAAACCAAAAAGGAAACTTGTTTCACTGGCTGATATGCCTGTGTATTCATTTACAAAAAACTTCAAGACACTGGTTTCACCAATCTCTCTGTGAATGCAGTAGATACTTCAACTTTGAAAGGTAAGTAAAATTCCTGTTTGTTTGGCTGCTATGCCCTTACTTTCACTCACATGTCAACACACAGCTTTTGTCTAAGGTAAAGCAAAGCAGTGATTTCTTCACATTACAAATCTAAATAAGATTTTTCTTTTATTTGCTGCTATGCTTGTGTTTTCACTTAAATTCATCTTCAAAACAATGGTTTCCCCTAACAGGCTGTGAATGCTGCAGCTAATTCACCTTTGAAAGGTAAGAAAGATACTTGTTTTTTTGGCTGCTATGCCCTTGCTTTCACACTCATAACAGCACACAGCTTTGCATGAAGCTAAGCCAAGTCAATACTTTCATTACTTTAAAAACCTAAATAAAATGTGTCTTTAATTAGCTGCTATGCCTGTGTTTTCACTTAAATTCATCTTCAAAACACTGCTTTCCCATAACAGTCTGTGAATGCAGCAGTTAATTCAACTTTGAAAGTTAAGTAAGTTACTTGTTTTCTTCGGTGCTATGCGCTTGCTTTCACTGATTATCAATGTAAATAAAAGTGCTTTTACCTAATGCTCTGCCAAATCACTGGTATCATCAGTTTTCAAATCTAAGCAATATACTCATACATTGGCAGCTATGCACTTGTTTTCACTTACAATGAATGTCAAACACTGCTTTTACGATTCCAAAGCTGCTGGTTCCTCACTTTTGAAATCTAAGGAAGATTCTTGTTTCTTACAATGCTATATATGTGTTTTCAATTACAATCTACTTTAAAACACTGCATATCCCTAACGTTGGTTGAAAGTATTGAGTTCTTTGCTTTAAAAATCCCCAAAATAACCTTGTATCATTGGCTGATTTGAATGTGTACATATTTGCAAACAATTTCAAGACACTAGTTTCCCCTAACTTTCTGTGAATGCAGTAGTTACTTCAATATTGAAATGTAAGTAAGATTCTTGTTTGGTTGGTTGCTATGCCCTTGCTTTCACTCACATGTCAACACACAGCTTTTGTCTAAGGCAAAGCCCATTCAGGGGTTTCTTCATTTTACAGAACTAAATAAGATTTCTCTTTTATTTTCTGCCATGCCTGTGTTTACACTTAAATTCATCTTCAAAACACTGCTTTAACATAACAGGCTGTGAATGCAGCAGTTAATTCAACTTTGAAAGTTAAGTAAGACACTTATTTGCCTGCTTTGCATTTGTTTTCAATAATTAACAATTCAAAAACAATGATTTTACCTAATACTATGCCAAAATACTGGCATCTTCAGTTTTCAAAACCAAGCAATATGCTAATTATATTGGCACCTATGCACTTCTTTTCAATTGCAATGAATATA
>JAQZBX010042133.1:0-22105 GCA_029593785.1 Cabassous unicinctus | reverse complement strand
TGAAGTATGTGACTGATCCTTTTCTTGTTTTTATTCATGTATATTTTGTAAATTCTTTGTGATTTCATGGGTTTGTATTACACAACCTGCCTCTATAAGCCACTAATTTGAAAAGATATGAACTAAGCTTCAGAGCATTTACATTCTCTGCTCCCATATCCCTCTGTTTCACCTCTTTATGTTGTTTTTGTCCCACATTACCTCTTTATATTTTGCATATCTGTTATCTAGAAATATGCCTTTTTGTTGTTCAGTTCTATTCAGGCTGTTACAAATTAAAGAGTAGAGTTGTATATTGAGGATGCAGAATATTGCTTTTTGCATTTGCCCTTTTAGTTACCTTTACTGAAGATCTTCATTTCTTCACACTCCTCCAAGCCATGCTTTCCTGTCTTTTCCTTTCAACCTGCAGAACTCCCTTTAGTAATTCTTGTAGGGCAGGTGTTTTTGTTGACAAACTCTCTTGGTTTCTGTTTATCTTTGAATATTTTAAACCCTCCCTGATTTTTGAAGGGCAGTTTTGCTGGAAAAAGAATTTTTGGCTAGCATTTTTTTCTTTGAGTGTCTTAAATATATCATACCACTGCCCTCTCACCTCCTTGATTTCTGATGAGAAATTGGCACTTAGTCTTATTGAAAATCCCATATGTGTTGAATCACTTTTCTCTTGCTACTTTCAGAATTCTCCTTTTATCTGTGGCATTTGATATTCTGATTAGTATGTGTCTCCGAGTAGGCCTATTAGATTTATTTTGTTTGGAGTATGTTGCGCTTCTTGGGCTTGTATATTTATGTCTTTTCAAAAGAATTGGGACATTTTTGGCCATTATTACCTCAAATATTCTTTCTCCCCTTTTTCCTTTCTCTTCTCCTTCTGGGACACCCATGACAGGTATGTTGTACACTTGATGCTATCCATCAAATCCCTTAAATGCTGCTCATTTTTTCTATTCTTTTTTCTATCTGTTCTTCTGACTATACTGTTTCAATTATCTTGTCTTCTAGTTCACTGATTCTTTCTTCTGCCTGTTTTAATCTGTTGTTGTATGCCTCTAGTGTATTTTTAATCTCCATTATTGTGCCTCTTATCCCCATAATTCTGTTATATTTCTTTTTAAATTTTCAAAGTCTTCTTTATGCTCGTGTATTGTCTTCTTAATACCGTTTAGCTCTATATCCATATTTTCCTTCATTTCCTTTAATTGATTTAGTAGATTTGTTTGAATTTCTTTGATTAGTTCCAAATTCTTTGTCTCCTCAAAAGTTTTAATTTGTTCCCTTAACTCTGCCATATCTTCCTGTTTCTTAGTATGGCTTATAATCTTTTGCTGATGTCTGGGCATCTGATTATTTTGATTTGTTTACTGTGAAAGTTTGTTTCTCCTTCTTGTCTAGGGTTTTATTGTTGATTGTCTTTGTGTTAAGGCTCTTTGATGTTTGTTCCAATTTATTCTGGACCATTAGTGTAGCCTGTTTATAACTGTTCAGATTTTCTCAGCTCGTCTTCATCTGTTTCTTGTCCTGGATATGCAGTACAGTTTTCAAGCGTGCGCTATTTTTTGTTGTTGCATTTTTTTTCAACAGCAACAGAAAGCTTCTTTTCCCCTGTTCCTTCTCCAGAAATCTTGATCTGTTCTGTTTGTTTATGCACAGAATTCTTCTCTCCAACACCTATGATTTGTTTAATTCTCTCTCCTTCACTCAGTGCTCCCTTTTCCTTATACTTTTCAGTTCTGGGGCCCATCCTATCTTACAGCAGCTCAGTTTCCCCTACCCTCCCACCACCCTTCCATGTGTTTAAGTGGTCCAGTGAACAGAGACTGGATTGAGTGTGCAAACCTCTTGACAAGATTTGTGTTGTGGTCTTTCTGTCTCTTTCTCTCTCTCTCTCTTTTTTTTCTCCCTTGAGGATCCTTTCATATGAAGCACTCATTAGTGGCTTGTGCTCTGCCTTGGGTCTCTGAAGACGTGGGTCCCTGTGCCTGAATATACATGGGGTTCTAACTTGCTGCTGTGAGTGGCTATTTAGTTTGCATCTGTGGCAAGAGGGACCTGGGCCATGGTGCCTCTCTGCGACTTCCAAGCTGTGTGGGACCAAGTGAGGTGGAGGGGTCCAGGAAACTGCTTACCTGATGTGGGAGATTATTTTTCTTTTTCTTAAGTTCAGCATTTGTGGAGTCCTTCTCTAGTTTCTGTCATCCTCCAGAGTTCTGAGCAAGTGGAATTTGTCCTTTTATTAGTTTATTTTTAGGGGAGATTTTTTTCAGGGGATGTATTACATCACCATGTTAATGATATCACTCCTATGCCTCCCCCTTTACATTTTGGTTTATTCTTGTCTCTTTTAGCTTCTTCCTCTTCAAATGCTATTTCCTTAATATGGATTGCTCTCCTCCCTCCCATCTGCCTATCTTTTTAAATGATAAGGGAGAAAATCAGTTAAATATTGACTCTGTTAGTAGGTACATATCTCTGGTGGAAAAGGGAAAACTTAGGTCACTAGAAGTTGTTGAAAATGTCTCATAAAGTTATCTTGCATGTTTTGGGTCAATTCACTACTTACCAATTGAATTATTAGTGAATAATTCAAGTGAATAATTAGTGTCCTAATTATTTATGCAGTTGGTCAGGTCTTGATGCTGGATAAGGAAGTGTACTAATTTGGGTTAGGAATATCTGGTTGATGGGCCTTTTGAGGAAGACTTCTTTTTATCAGGGACAGTCCTCCTCTTGCCTGAAATTTGTTGATAAGTGAATGGGTAAATGCTAACCAAGGAATTTTCTTACCTCTTGAGTCTCTTTATCTGGGCATATGCAGAAGAAATTTGTTGGCTTAAGATACATAGTACGTTTAAAATCTGGTGTTAGAAGAAATATTTTGCAACACTATGATTTTGGGGTGTTGATTTTGTTATAAAACCTGTGTGATTGTGGTCCTTTAAATCAGAACTTTCTATGCCTATCACTAGCATCTCCTAGTCATCACATTCATGTTAGGATGAAATCAAAATATTTAATTCAGGAGTTTTGTTCTTTTTTTTTTTTCTTCCCCAAACCAGAAGATGAAGGTTGATGTGTATATAAGAGGAACTACTCATGTACACTATCCATATAATGGCCATAGTTAATCCAAGAACTGTGCCTCAGTCCTTTGTCTCCCATCAGAGTTTGAAGAAAAGATTTGTAACTGACCCATGATCTCTCCTACAATTAAAGGTAGAGAAGGAATTCAAACAAATAGTTCCAATTTCTATACCTAATATTTTACTGACTTCCATTGTAAAATCTGCTTTTGGAAAAATAAAGAAAAAAAAAATTCGCTAGCAAATCAGATGAAACTGTGGCAAAAAAAACACAATAAACCCGGAGCTTTTATTTTTTAACCTGTCTTTCCTCTGCTTGGGTTGGAAAAAAAAGGTTGCCAGGTTCAAATTTGTTTTGAAAAAGCTTTTATAATTAATTAGCCAATGTCCTGAAAGTGATCTTGGCAGTGAAGTCAAACTTGTTCTCTGTGCGTGTCCAAATTGGCCAAAAAAACTTCCATTCTACCCGGACCGAAGTTTCTGATTGACTGATTATTCTGCTTGGATATAATTTCAACAGTTGTAATGGTACCTCACGACTTCCTGGAGATACATAACTTCCCAGTAGCACAAGAAATGGGTTTAATGTTAGGAGTTATGAAGGGGAACAGAATTTCTCTTCCTGACAGCTACATAGTGACAAAATTTGAGGGCATATTTTTAATGAGATTCTGTTTTGGGAAAACAGAAGAAACAAATCTGTGGACTGCACTTTTTCTTTCTTGGCTCTGCCAAGCCTATGTACTTATGATTTCAGTAGCGGCTGCCTTGTTGAGAAATAGCTCAAAATAGTTAACAGGAGAAGAGCACAGCCAAAATTTAGGTGATTCAATGCTTCAACAGTATTCCAACTTGGATGTTATATTTATTAAGCAGAAAAACACCTGGAGAGAAGTAGATTAAAAAAATACATCTGGAGCTCATCTCCTTGTAAATCTACATAAATAACCTCTTCTATTTTGTTGCTATGGAGGGTTTTTTTTTTTTTTTTCTTTTCATTTTCTAGCTATCTTCCCCAATTACCTTAGATTGATTTGTTTTCCTATCTCCCCTTATTACTTTTGTGTTTTTAAAAATTTACAAGTATGATGAGTGCTCATCAAATGTGTGGTAGGTTTGCTTACACAGCTATCACATGATTATTGAATCATCTATTAGGATAAGAAAATTAATCTTTCTCATTTTACCTCTCAGTTTTAACTCTCTTATAGAAGTCTTGGGTTTAGTGGTGCAATGGCTTTAAAAGTGCTTGACTTTTTTTTCAGGTTTATCAATAATACAGTAATATATCACTATAATCACATGTCCAACCTTCAATGAAATTATTGTAGTAGATGTAATAGATGTAGAAATACCTTGCAGATTCTCAGGGAAGCACTTGAGGCTGAAGTAACCTTGTGATCTCCCTATCTGATTATCACTTCTTTCATATTCATTATTTAGCTAGCTTATCTGAGAATCTATCCCATAGGTCCCCTGGTGAAATTTGGCTGAAGATTAAATTCTAAAGTGTATCATAATCATTTTTAGCACCATCGATTGCCTGTTATATTTAAATGTGCTTGGCTGCCTTGATTACTATTTTTGAAGCCTGAATCTTTTGCAGAAATAGAAGACCTGGATTTAAATAGTTTGTCAAAGAGAAAGAGGATGAAACCATCAAACCATGTATAAGTTTGAATGAGTTTCTTAAAATGAACTCTAGAAAGAAACATTTTGTCATAGAACGACCCCTAATCTTTTTTTACACACGTGTAATATAGGAGTAAGTCAAGTAAGTTTAGGTGAAATGACTTTTTTTGTAGTATTTCCATTGTATTTCCATCCCAGGGCCCACATAAAACTTCCACCAGTATTAATAGCTATTTCTTATTCACAGTGATTGAAAAGTACAGTAGCACCTCCTTTTCTTTTTCATCACTCAGCCAGAAAACCTGCGATTTGCACTTAGTACGGCTGGTCTCAGTCCAATCCTTAGGGAGGGCACAGTGGCTAAGAAAGGTTCATATTCCTGAGATTATAATACTTGCCTTTAGTATGTTTTCAGTGACCGTAAAACACTATTGTGTCAGGAGAGCTCCAAATTGAATCACATCTGTGAAAATTTGAGAACAAAGGCTTGTTGTGAGGAGGTGGTTACACTAGTTTGACATCATTACTCACTAGTTTGTTAACTAGCATGAGCTTCTCTAGCTCAGCAGCTACAGCTCTCCTTCAGCTGGGTGTCCTTGATGAGAACTAGTATAGCCATTGATTGCAATAATTAGCTTTGGGCCTCTTTCAAAGAGGATCCAGCTTGCTAGCTAGATAATTGAAAGGGAAAATGCCATTATCTTTTCCCTCTTTACAAGAAATTTGACTTAAAATAGCTTTCTTCTCCCACCCTATGCTCTCTGCCATATTCTTAAATTTTTAACAATTGATGGTTATTATTAGTGCTTGGAAAGCACTGATATTAATACTGATTTTTGAAATCCTGGGTGTTTTAAAATTGGGACAGTTGAATTTTCCTGTTTTTGTGGTGTTGTACTTCCTTGAAAGCCATTTACTTGGATCAGAAGACTAGCATTCTTTTAAAAAGTGGCTCTTTGTGAGTTTTAAAGTGAAGTTTATAAACCTATGTCTGAAGTAAAGTAAGCTCAGTCTTGTATTTTCAGATAAGAAGCAAAGGGGTCTTTTGTAAGATTTAGAATCATGGTTTCAAGTAACTGAAACTGCAATAAATTTGAAATTCTAAATCACCCCTTAACTCTATACTGCTATGAAATGAATTCATTCATTCATTCATTCAAAAAATATATTCTGTGTTAGATGGTGTTCTTGGTTGTTAGGGTTCCAGAGGCAAATGAAACAGATAAATCTTTGACTCATGTGGCTTCCATGCTTCTGGGGAGAGATAGATTATAAACCACAATAAAGAAGCAAGCAATGAATAGGATAATTTCACAGAGTGATAAGTGCTATCTTGAAAATAAAGCAAGGTAATATGGTGAGGTGCAGGAAAGCTATTTTATGTAGGAGGTTTAGCTAGATAGTAGAAGATAGGGGGTAGGGGTTTCTAGGCTGGGTAGAATGCAAAAATAAAGACCTTGAAGCAGAAATGCATGTGGTGTAATCAAGAAACTGAATGAATGAAAGAAAGAAAGAAAGAAAGAAAGAAAGAAAGAAAGAAAGAAAGAAACAAACAAACAAACAAACAAACAAACAGACCATTGTGGCTGGAGCAAAGGCAGGAAGTGTGCAGTGATAATGAAGCCAGAGAACTAGGCAGGGGACCTTTTAAATTTTATTTCAAGTGCTGTGAGACACGTTATAGGATTTTTACTGGAGAGTTGTACAGTCTAATTTACAGTTTAAAGAGATTGCTGGGGATGCTTCATGATAGGGTGGAGGTATTTGCCAATGGTCTGCATCTTCTGGTGGTGTTCATCATATTAAAATTGTATGACTACCACAGTGACTTAAACCAATAGCTTAGTAGGCCAAATAGCCAATTTTTAAATATATTTGCCATAGACATCAAGATCTTATTTCTATCAACAAAGGAAGTTCTGTTCCTTAGAAGTATTATAAGGGAAAAAAAGAATTTCCTAGTTAAAAAGCTTTCCATTTAAAAAAGTTCCCATTTAATGCACTAGAAGTGGATGTAGGTTCCTGAGAGTAAGGAGATGGGGATTTTGAGCAATTGTTTGTACACCTGCAGTCCACTTGTTCATGCTCTGGTTGCTGACATCAGGCATGCTGCGGGGGTGAAACACATGACTCACGAAAACCTCCCTGGAGGCTTCTCTGGGGAACGGTGACAGTGACAAGCATCTTCATCTTTATGGTTCAGGAAGGAGTCTCAGGATGTAGGAACAGGACAGTGCAGCCAGGAAGGGGTCTAGTACTACACTCTTACCTGTACCTGTGAAAGAACTGAACTTCAGGGCTACCTCAGGGGAGTTCCTGTATTCGACATTTAACAAGGGGGCCACTAGTTATTGCAAGTCTTAAATAGTAAACTGGCATGTTTTTTATTTGATGTCACCTTTTTACTTCTGGATGTGTAGCTTTCTGCCTGTATCTCAATACTGCAGATATGTTTGAGATATATTGCCAGCAACAATTATATTTAATAGAGGTCTACTCTCATGTCATTGGCTATCCACTTCTGACCAAGACCACATGAAAATTATTTTTTTACCTTGTGGAAAATTTTTATAAAACCAGAAAGCAGCAAAATGTTGTGATGAACACCATAAAGAATGGTTTACAAAGTTTATATAGGTGAAGAATTTATATATCATTCTTCAACTGCTGTAAAATGTTATCTATGTAGATTTTAAAATAGTTTTTTCTGATTCAAATCTGTACAAAATATACAAAATTTCTGTAAAAATTCAAACAGAGTAAAAAATGAATAAAATAAGTGAAAGTTCTTGAATTTTTACCCTTCAAAATAACCAGTATTAACAGTTGTTATGCAACTTGATTTTTTTTTACCTAATAACACAGACATCTACCTTATTCTTTTTTTAAATGTATATCTTCATATTTGTGATTTATTCCATAAATTCTCTCCCACCCCCCTTTGTTGTTTTTACACTCGCTGTCTGCTCTGTGCCCATTCACTGTGTGTTCTTTCCGGGTCTGCTTGTCTTTTCTTCTTATCTTTCTTCCTTTAGGAGGCACTGGGAACCGATCCCTGGACCTCCAGTGGGGGAGAGAGGCACTCAATTGCTTCAGCCACCTCATCTCCCTGGTCTGCTGCATCTCTCACTGTCTCTCCTCTGTGTCTCCCTTTGTTGCATCATCTTGCTGGGCCAGCTCTCTGTGGCACAGGCTGCCAGCTAGCTCTCCATGGCATGGGCCATCAGCGTGTTTTCACCAGGAGGCCCCAGGAATCGAACCCAGGGCCCCCCATATGGTAACCAGGAGTCCAATTGCTTGAGCCACATCTGCTTCCCTACCTTATTTTTTTTTAAATGCTGCATAGTACACACGAATCGTGTTTTATTTAAATGACCTTTTAATAGATATTAGTTATATTCACTTCTTTGCAGTTAAAAGAAGCCTTTAAAAATACATTTATTGTAAAATTTTTTTGCATTCTTTCGTGAAATATTTCTGGAGGAGAAATTGCTGGGTCACCATGTACTGCCAATTACCTTCCAAAAGATTATGCCAGTTTGTATCCTAGATCTTCTAAACATTTTAATAAATTCTCTTCCACTGCTAGAATACTGTTTGCCAGTTAGATTTGAGTTTCTTCTTTATTATTCAATCCACTAAAAGTTTAGCAACTCAGTTAAAGCGAAAAGAATCTCAGTAAGTAGCAACTGCCACCCAGCTCACTTTGGGGACTTCCTTCAGTAGCTTAAAATATTGAGGTTAAACTGGGTTTCTTCTTCCTAATTGGATCTTTTAGCCAGTTAATCTGCCTGAATTCTGAGGAAGTGAAGAGTGCAGGGCCAGTAGACTTGGCACTTGTATGTTTCTTACTGCTTCTGCTAAAGATGTTGCTGTTCCCAGCTCTGAGGAAAATCCTTCAGGCCTTGTTGGAATTTCCTTGGCAACCCAAATGGCCTCATCTCAAGAGCCCTTCTTGGTGGTCAGCATTAGGAACAAACAAAAAGGAAAATCGCAAGAAGAGTTGGACAAGGGTTGTCTTTGAAGCACTAGTCAACACATTTGCAGCTTGGCTTTGTGTTCCTCTGCCTCCACCCCCAAGAGAATTTTAAGTGAATTTATGTCCAGACTGCAAATTTAATTAAGTAAAAAGTTTTATACCTTATATGGAAGTGTTTTATTAGAAACTTTGAAGAAATGCTGTCATCTGGGACAGCTAATAAAAATATAGGTGAACTGTTCTCTTTATGTTGAGTATTAGTAGAATCTGATGATCTGTCCATCTCAACAGGGAATTGCTGCAGAGTAGATTTATGAAGAGAACACATCATGAAAGGAAGTTTTTCTTGCTCTTCTTCAGAAAGCAGAGGGCTTCCCACTGTTTCCAGCTCACTTGTTTGATTGATCCAGTGGCTAGTTGATTTATTTGCCTCAGCAGAATCTCATGACCTTATAACTCACCAGAAGAGCTTCCTGATTTCTCCCTGTGTTACCACCAATGGTCTGGTTTCACTCCCTAAAACTGAACTAAAATGCAAACAACCATGCTTCCTTTTCCTCGGCTACCACGTTAAAAGGCAGCTATCATACTTTCTACAATCTGAAAGCCAGTGGTTAATAATAACAAGTTAACATTCCTGCCCAATCAGTGTATTTTGCATGCACATCCTAGAGGCTAGAAAGTAACCCAGTCATTGCACAAGGAGCCATTGGGACAGTTTTCATCTTTAAAATGAGCTGCCTTGTTGTCATTCAGTGGCTCTGTCTGGTAGATAGAGTCTATTCCTATATAAGGAATAATTAACAATAATTATCAACAATTAACATAGATTCAGAACTTGCACTAATGCTGTGCGATTAGTGCTATCAACCCTGTTTTACCTGTTGGAGAACTTGAGGCATAGAGATAGTAAATAACTTCCCCAAATTTAAACAACAACTCGTCTTAAATAGAGCCTATGCTGTTTTATGAGTATAATGAATTCTGCCTATTTGGGATTAGGGTCTATTTTAGGTCACAAGCCATAGTGAGGTGCAATTTATAGTTTCTGGCATTTGGTTTGTCTTTGAGGCACACATCCTGCTGAATAAGCTAATCACCAGAATTACTATTTAAAAAATTAGAAAAAAAATTAAGGCTCTTATGGAGACTGGATGTTTGTGCTGCTACAGTGAGATTAGCTGGGAAGACCAAATAAACTGGTGCTGACAGCAAAGTGCAGTAGGAGTTCAGCTAAAGACAAGATAACTGTGTGGGCTGGAGCAGTTGATCACAGAGAAAGGAGGGACTTTAGAAGCATCTTTCTGTTTAGAGAAAGTAAATAACAGAAGATAAGAATTTAGTCACAATGAAACCTTCTTGGAGAAAGAGGTAAGAGATGGGAGAAATAAAATGGAATGTAACTATCTGCAGTTTAACAATACAAATGAATGACTTGGATCCTCCAATAAAGGCAAAATAGTGTCACTTTTAAAATTCTTTGAAACAAGGGTCAAAATCTCCCCAAATTTGATGAAATATAACAAGTTTCAATTTTAATTTTTTCATAATTAGAGCCATCTGGAGAATTAGGAAAAATAGATTAGATAACCACGCCAGATAATCAAGAGTTAGAACTCACTTGATTTACAGATCCCTGCTTATGCTTTACTGAAACACCCCATGATTCCTTGACTTTCAGGCTGTTCATTATTCACCCTCAGTATAGATATATTCAACTCTAGGTCATTAAGTCTGGTAGATAAACAGCATCATAACACTATTTTTTTCTGATGAAAGGGAAGAGCAATTATTATGGAACTATTTCACTAAAGTGATCATAGGACTAGTATTGAAAACTTAAATAAACATGTTAAACCTTAACTCTGAACTCATTTTCCTAATTCATAGTTCAAGCATTATAATTCTATCTGAACTGACTTCTCTACAGTTGTTGCCTGAAAAGTGCTGAATATATTTTAAAATATTATATAAACCTTAATTACCATTGTCTTTTTCATTATTTAAATGTGCTAATGTTCTCTCTCTATTTTTGCTTTGATTTCTTTTGCAATAAGATTGGATGGGATGAAAGTTGTTCCTTACCTTTCAAATTACATTGCTAATTTGGCTCTTTGGGGTTTCATGCTACATTACCCTGCTCTACCCACACTCTAATGAAATGTGTCTGGTTGTCTTTCCAAGAATATTTTTATTCCATGCACATTTCTATGAGACCCAAATGTCTCTTTTCCTCTCTACTTTGCCAAGTTGACATTTTCTTCAAGACCTAACACAAGTGCTACTTTTTCTTATATCCTTTCTGGAACATTCTAGCTCATGTTAATGACTTCTGTGTCTAAATTTCCACACCACCTAATATTTAATTAATAATAATAATAATAATAATATTTGCATCACTTGTCACTTAACATGGACTCCTTTGTTTTCATTTTGTTTTGTCTTATTTCTAAACAGGAGCAGAAGATATGGGGGGAAGGGAGAAGCAGGAGTCCTGTGAGTTGGTTGCTGGTGATAGTGATGACTAATTGGGGAGATTGGGGAGAATCAGCTTCTTCTTATCCTTTAGCTTGGGACTTTTTTTTGTGTGTGTGTGAGGTACTGGGGACCGGGGATTGAACCCGGGACCTTGTATGTGGGAAGCTGGCTCTAAACCACTGAGCCACATCGGTTCCCCTGAGTTGATTTCCTCCTTTGTTTTGCTTGTTGTTTGTTTTTGTTTTTTCTAGGAGGCACCAGGAGCTGAACCCGGGACCTCCCATGTGGGAAGCAGGCGCTCAACTGCTTGAGCCACAGCCATTCCCTGGGACTTTTTTTTTTTAAGACTGTAAAAATGACTTAGACTATGAGAATTTCTTGAAGAGACAGGTGATTTCTCAAAGTATTTTTATTGTATCATTTTTTCATTCTGACAACTCCTTAGAAATTATTATTTCTTATTATCATTAATGAAGTGTTTTATTCGGTTGCTTGAAATGCACGTTCTTGCCCATGTCATACATTTTTAATTTTTCAGTTAAGACAGTCATGTAAATGCTAACATTTTACATGTAGTTTGTTCTTCTTTCATTAAAATCCCATTTATATATTTTTCTCATCCTGACAGCTTAGTGAACACAGTTAACTGGATGATTGAAATAGTGTGAAGAATACATCAATCCTTTTTTGTCTTTAATTAAAACAAAGTGTAGAGTGTCACAGGACATATTGGAAAAAAAGCAGCTGTCAGCACAGAAAGATGTTCTATTGCAAGATATGGTGTTACTGTTTTCCCAAGGATAGCACATTTTAGATCATGGACCATCCAACATTCTACTTTTGGAGATGAGCTACTTCTTTTGTAAGACATGAAATAGTGTAAAATTAGGGGTAAGGCGGATCAAACTTGGAAAGGATTTATCAATGAATGGTATTTATCATTGAATTTATTAGTGCTGAGCAGTATTACAACCCTGTTTCACTACATATTTTGCTTATTGTTTGGATTCCAAGGATAGCATTATGCTGAATAACCAAGTATATTATTAATAATATACAAGAACAGGTTAAGTTGAAATGTAGCTATGTATTAAGATGATTTGTTTGAGAAAAACCTTTTGGTCAGAAATAAGTTTATCGCTTCTCATGGTGTCTTTGGATCGCATTCCTTGTTGTTTCTTAAATGAAACTTACAACTAAACCCTCTTTCAATATCAGCTTATTTGGGATACAGAGTAATAAATAAAGGGAATTCGAGAAATTTCAAGTAAGTAGCCTCTAGTTTGATGCTTTGTATAAAGAAAAACTAGGTGGATAATTTTACTTTCTAGTTGAATCATGATCTCCAAGAAGTCATTCCCTTACACTACACTCTGGAAGGAAGGTCATGTTTAGTAAAATAACACTACTACGACTTTAAAAATAGTTGTGAAACTCTTTTCCAAAGTGAGAAATTATCATAGAGTAACTTTTTTCATCATGACATTATGAAAACATCTGTAAAAATGTGCCAAGAGATTTTCACGGGAAGATGGCAGTGTTGTTCCTATCCCCACACGTCTTGTGAACCCCTCTGAATGAAATCCTATTAAGGGTCATAGAGTTCAATTAGTTCTTTTGATAGACCTGGATTCATACTATGTTTTGGTTTCCAGTTATACTTTAAAAAATCATATGTGGTTTTTCATTCCTAAAAAATGTGTTGAAGTAGTACAACATGCAAGTTTTATTAAAATAAAAACCTAAAACCAGTGAAAATAAGAGCCTTATTGAAAGATCTACCCTCTCTAATGTTATTTACTAGGGGCTATATACTCATATGCTTGTGTATTTTTAAATCTGTACCTTTTTTGCTCTATACCATGCTGTGATTTATACTGTACTTTAGCTGTGCTGTTTTGGGCTAAACTTCTAGCCTGTGAACCTCAGTGTGGCAAGAATACGGAAAAAAGGATTTAAATCAAAGGGTTAGAACATCTAGAGTCATTTCAGAGTTTTCTGGATAATAGAGAAATGCATTTTGATGTAGAAAAAGACTGGGTTTTCTAATCCTTGAGATGTTGCTTCAAATCCTGGCTTTCTTCCTTACTAGGTAAGTGATCTAGGTCAGGGTACATAATGTCTCTGAGCCTTAAATTTCTCATTGGAAAACTGAGGGTTATAAAACCTGTCTCCTTGTATTATGAGAATAAAATGAGATAATGTTTGTGAAGTACTCCAGGCACAGAGCAGGTGCTTAATAAATATTATTTCCCTTTCCCCACTCCTTACCCCTGTCTTCATGTGAATATGGGAATAGGAGAAAATATGAAAAAAAAAAAAGGAAAATGGAACAAGTAAAGTAACTGAAGCAATTTATTTTTTAATTGTTGGACAGGATCAAAAGAAAGTAGCAAAAAAAGAACACTGCAGTATTTTTGATTTTGTTAGAAAGGGTCTTAATTTAGAATGATTTTACACTAAATAGTTTCCATAGGAGTATATAGGAGAAATTTTGTGGTAATGCTATTTTCTCTTTCCCCTCTTCTTTCCTGAAAGTAACAAGCCTCTAGCCAATCTCTGATAGTATATTAAGAATTGTTTTTATATTCACATAAACCATTATGATTTTTAAATCTGAGACTGTAGAAAGCTGACAAAGCATGCAGAGTACATGAAAAAAAAAAGGCAGGCCTTGGTACTGAAAAAGTGGGTCACTTTCTGCTTAAAACTTTAATGGCTTCCCATTGCCCTTGCAATGAAGTCAATAATCCTTATTATGACCTCCAAAGCCCTTTGTAACCCTGCCTGTCTTTTCCCAAAGTCATTTGCAGTCTTTCCTTGCTGATGGTACTCCAGCCACATAGGTGTTCTTTCACTTCCACTAACATACAGCCTTGTTTTGCCCTGGGGCCTTTGTACATGCTGTTTCCTCTGCCTGAAATGCTCTACCTGCCCAGGTGGATCAGGCTCACCCATAATTCATCACTGTAAATGGCACCTCTTCGGGGAAATTTTCTGTGAATTCTCAACCTAGGCCAGGCCCATCTAGTATAAGTTCTCCTTGTACATTATGCTTTTCTTTCATGACACATACCACACCGGTTATCAAATAGTTGCATATTTTAATTTTAGGTTAAATGTTTGTCTTCACCAATAAGCCATTTGCTCCAAAAGTGAAGAGATGATGTATGGCAAACTATGGTCCATAGGCCATATCTGGCCCATAGCCTGTTTTTGAGTTGTTCGCAAGCTAAGAAGCATTTCAATTTTAAAGAGTTATACAGAAAAAAAAAACACACTAATATTTGACAGAGATAGGAGGTGGGTGGCAAAGGCTCTTGAAAGAAAAAGTTTGCCAATATTCCACATGCGGCCATTGCTGTATATTTTGAATAGAGTCAGTTAATAAAATCCATCATGTTATTTTTGTAAGCACTTTGAAGACCCGTGTCTGTGTGATTATCAGAGGGTTCTTATCTAAACACCTGTACTCAAAGTGTGTTAATAAACTAATGTTAATGTGGAGGTGATTTCTAATGTCATGGAGCTTTTTAGTGTGTACTGCCCTGCTGAACAGACTTATTAGCAATTTGGATTGACATATTAAAAACAATCAGATTTGCAGATGACACAAAATTGCCAAGGTTGGCTATCTAGAATTTTATATGACAGGATCAAGATGGAGAATGATCTTGACACAAGGAATTTAACAAGAAGAAAAGTAAACTGTATCAGTCCAAAATTTAAAGTGAATAAGTAGACATGGTAAATCCTACTTTATCCATACAGAAATTTTATGACTTTCATCAGATTTAGATTTTTTCTAATGTGTCCAGTATTCAAAAAAGTTGAGGGTGTGTGGTTACAGCAACTAGGACTGTGAATGCCTAGCACTAACCAAAGAAGAATAATAGATGTAGCTCAACTGCCCTGTTTAGAGAAGAGAAGGCTTGAGGGCTGGGAAGTTCATGAAGGCTGTCTTCCAGTGAGAGGAAGTAGATTTGTCATCTGTTGCTTCATATGGCAAATTGTGATAGAAAATGAATGTTTCATGGGGATAGTGTTTATTTCAATATAAGAATGAATTACATAGGGAATAAAGCATTATCATTAATTTGTTTATGAAGATTTTATTAAGTTCTCATTTGAACCAAACACCATGTTAGAGGCTAGGATTACAAAAATGAATAGAACATAATCCCTGTTCTTAAGGTGCTCTCATTATAGTTGGCAAGACAAACCTGTAAACAATGTAGGATTCTAGTTTGTCAGGCTGCTAAGACAAATACCACAGAATGGGTGGGCTTAAACAACAGGAATTTATTGGCTCATGGTTTGGAAGGCTAGCAGTCCAAAATCCAGGCATCAGCAAGGCGATGCTTTCTCCCCAAAGCCTATAGCGTTTCAGTGCTGGCTGCCCTTGGGGTTCTTGGCTTGCATCTCTGCTCCTGTCACATGGGGATCTCTCTCTCCTTGTCTCTGCTCTTCCAGTTTCCATTGACTTCTGGCTTCTGGCTCCCCACTGCAGCTTTCTCTGACTGACTGCATCTGAATTTCTTCTGTTATAAGGTATCCAGTAATACAGATTAAGGCCCACCGATTCAGTTGGCCATGCCTTAACTAATAATATCTTCAAAACATCCTATTTTCAAATAAGTTCACACGCACAGGGATAAAGATTAAGATTAAGAACATATGTTTGTCAGGTACATAATTCAATCTACCCCCAATGTTCTAGGCCAGAAAAGGGAATAGAGAGCGGCTGGGGAGTGGGCACAGGTGACATTTGAATTGCTTATTGAATTTGATTGCATTTTCTTTCTCTATAACGTTTAAGAAGAAGCAAGTGACTGTATGTGAGGAATATAGTGTTGGATGGGAAAATGGACTAGATGGTCTTTGAGTTCTTTTAAGATTCTCTGATTTGATGAGTATCAAATGAATGGCACATGGGATTCAAAAATAAGAGGCAGAACTTTGGGCTAGGGTAGACTCTGGAACAAGAGAGTGAATGGACCCTCAGGCTCAATGTCCATGTTAGTAAAGTATCATTACCTATTGGTGACTCAGTCAGAGGCCTACCAGATACAAATGAAGAACCTCTCAAGGTTATTTTTATATAGTTGTTTGTCTGTCCTTGTATCCAAACCTTACTCTCCTTCAATTCCCTTTTTCCTGCTTCTGCAGTATTTTCTATTGTTCTAATTTGGTACATGTTCTCAGAGACCTCAGTGAAGGGTACATTTTAAAAATCTGCTAAATAAATAATAGCATGACTACTACAGATTTAATTATAGCTATACAGCTGCCTGTTTGAAGTGTTCTGCTAGGGCCATATGGTCCCTTGTACACTCCAGCCCTGGAAGGACCTGTTTTAAGTATTTCCCAGCTGATGATACTGAATTCTCAGAGAACTGCTAACAGCTCCTTGGAAATCAACAGGTGGTGTGCTTTACCTTGACTCTCCTTGGACGGACACTATATTGACAATTGCTTATTAGGCCTCAAGTAATCAGATATTAAAACACCCACCCGGATAGTTATATCTACTTGCTAGTTTTGCAGGCTGATTTTTGTCACTACAGATGATGTAAGTGAGAACTACTTCTGCATTTAACCACTTTTACTCGACAGCATTTTTTTTTTAAAAAAGTATTTTAACAAATGATTCTTTTGTTTTCTGATCCAGGGGTGTGGTGGGAACAGAAGTGGAGGAAGGCTCAGGAGAGGGCCTGTGGTCCCAGCCCTGCAGCTGTTCTGTGAGCATGACCTTGAACAAATATTTAGCTTCCCTGGACCTCAGTTAGGGGAGCCAGGACTGGGCTCTTCTTGGTCTCTTCCAGTCCTGAAATTCTGGGCTTGTGATTTTGCTGTGAAACAAGCTCTTGCTGGTGACATGCATGTGTAGGAGAGCAGCAGTTTTTCATTTTCCCTTTGTGGCATTCTATGTGTTGCTTCCCCTAGTGCTTAGAAAGCCCAAATTTCCCATTCCTTGGGCCACAGATATCTTTCATTATAAATTCAGAATAAAGGTGTAAACTACAAAGTGTAGCAGAGTTTTAGCCTTTGTTGTGTACTTTTTTCAGTTCAAAGTCTATCCAATGCAGTAGTTCTTTTAAAAAATTTTTTACTCTAGTGACATGTATACAACCAAAAATTCCCCCCTTTTAACCACATACAAATATATAATTCAGTGCTGTTAATTGCATTCACAATGTTGTGCTACTATCACCACCAACCATCACTAAAACTTTTCCATCGTAGCTAACTTTTTCCAGGTCAAGGATCCATTTGAGCTTGTGGTGAAATTATGGATCCTTTCACCAGAAAAATGCACAATAAATGCATTGGCATAAAAAACTGCATAATTTCAAGGTGCCCCTGGATCCCAGAAGTACCACCAGGGATCCCAAGTTAAGAACTTCTGCTCTCTGCTTTGATGAGGGCCCTGCCTTCTGCTTACTGTTTTGAGTGAAGGGAAATAGGTGAGACTGAGAACAAAGAGGCATGTGATCTGAAGCACCAGCTCTGAGGTTCATATGGTACCCAGGGCAGAGCTTTGGTTCATAGACTATACTGGGGTGGTTGTTTTTTGTTTGTTTGTTTCTTTGTTTTTCCCAGTTCCTGCACAAGAAAAGCATTCTGCATAGGTGTTTATCAAGCCATTGACTTTTGACTCTTGGGTGCCTGCTATGCTTCCATTGAGTCCACACTCCCTCCTCTCGACCCTGGAACTTTTATTTTTAAGAGCACAGTCTATGGTTTTCATTAGCTACCCCAACTGGGATGTGTGCAAAAGAGAATGCATATGAAACATTTCCCCTTAAACTGTGATTTTGTCTTGAAGTCACTAATCCCATGATGTTAGTTTTTGTTTGTTGGTTTGTTTTCTTTTGGTTGTTTCCTCAGAAACCCCTATCCTAATGGCCCCTGGAGATTGTGGGACCAAAAGAACCACAATGCTTAGGTTCTTTCTTTTTGGGGTATAGGGGAAAGACTGTGTTAACAGGTATTGCTTTTTAGATGTTACTTGATAGGGCAAGAGTCAGAAGTAAAGCATTTCATGTTCTTTCCTGCTGAAAACAGTCATTCGAGGACAAGTGTGTCATTCTGAGGGAATGCAGATAAAATGGTGCTGTTATTGTGAGGAATTATATTTGTTTTACAGTATAGCTACATTGATCCACCCACGCTCACCTCAGGCATTCAGTTCATCTGATTTCAGCTTTATACCACGGGATGGATCTCTCTGCAATCTTCTCAAGTTTAAACTCATGCATTTATAGACTTGATAGAATTAACTTATCTACAGAGACACTTTTCTGGATGGCTTTATGATTTTAAGTTTATAATGCAAGCTGGGGAAGGAGATTTCTTCCTAAAATTCAGGGGATTTTATATCTGAATTAAATGTTGTACCAGTCTAACTGCATTTTACTTTATTCCTTTGGAAGAGAAAAATTTTATTTTCCAATCACTTTCTCTTTCCCATTTTTTCTAGGATTGTAAGTCTCTAACATGATGATGTGTTACCTTTTATTGACTCTCTACTATGCTATTTCAGCCACTGTGCTAAGACTGTTTACACTTTATCACCTGTAAAGTGTTATTATAGATCTCACTTTATAGATGAAGAAGATAAGTGCAGAAGGTAAATAATCCTCTGATCTTCTCAGCAACTGTCATTCAGGTTAAAATACGTTAAAATTTTAGGGCACAGGTATTTTTAGTGTCCAATCAGATTTCTACTGGTGTATTTAGTATTGACCAATATTGTTGAAATATTTGCATTTGATATAAGGGAACATTAGCATTTGAAGAAATGCAGTTTTGGTTTTGTGTATCATTCTAGAATCTTCCTTTTCTTTATGCTCTCTTTCTAGGCATTCAACAAGTACTATACCTTCCATCTTTTAATTTTTCTTAAATATGTTTTTATCATTCTTTCCTCACTGTTGCTTTCTTGGTTCAGGGCATCAAAATCCTTCATTTGCCACTTTCATTGAGGGGCCTATTAACTTCCCTGCCTGGTGCTTACTTTCAAACATCATCTAATTTATTCCTTTTAACAACACTATTAAGTAGTCATTTATTATCCTCATTTTACAGATGTAGAAGCCACAGCTAGTTTGTAGAAGAACTGAGGTTTGCTTACAACTGTGTGTGACTTCAAAGCCCATTCTCTTTATCCCTACTTGAATTGAAAACAACAGACAAACCGTTACCAAGCATAGCTTGGCAAAGCTTGGACTCTGGAGCCAGACAGCATTTGGTTTGAATCCTGGCTCTGCCTTTCCTAGTTTTGTGATCTAGGTAGAGTTATGTAAACGCTCTAAATCTCAATTCCCTCATGGGTAAATGGTGACAATGATAATAACGCACTCTTAGAAATGTGATGAGAATTAAGTAAAATAGTGCATGCAAAGTTCTTGGTCCAGTGCCTGGCACAAGATAAACATAAAAAAAATGGTCGTTAGTATTATTGTTACTAATAATAATTTAAAATTTATTATTGAAGATCTTTGTGCCTCTTGGTAACAATGGGACCTTTAAATTGCAGTCCTTACATTCTGAGTTTCAGAATCTTAAATTAGGAAGGAATTCAATGTGCAGCAATCCTCCCAAAGCAGATCTCCCCTTGAAGACCTCATTGATAGATCCTGGAGAAGTGAAGAACTTTCAGGCACTTCAGGAGGGGATGGTTTTATTTTATTATTATTAAATGAATATATCTGTCAAGAAGACTAAAAATTAATATTGAAAAAATTAAAAACTATAGTCACAAGTATTTGGAAATAGTGAAAATCCTCCTAGTCTCACCAGAGACCTTTCTCAAGTTTGCTGTCACCAAATGAAGGACCTTTTGTGGAGCTCTTAGGTTCCTTGGTTGTATTTATGGAGAGTATAAGCACACCACAGTACAGGTGTGATCACATGGACTTCACTCATTTAACAAATGTTTATCAAACACTTACTGCAAGTCTTGTATCTGTGTTACTCACTGGGGAAACAAAATTGAATTATATGTGGTCTCTTTTTATAGAGTGCTTTAGTATCCTTTTTAAAGGTACCTATAATCTAATAAGAGTCACAGAGAAGTAAATCAATGAATGTATGGTGATAAGTTTAGTCACAGAAGTAAGTATAGAATCCCATGGTAGAACAAAGTAAGGGAAAGTGAGGGTCAGACTTACCCTTCCTGTAATGCCTGACTTGAGTTTGGAAGCATAAGTGAAATTTAGCATTCTAAGGAACAGGGTAGGCAGGGCAGGGAATCCAGGCGAGGGATTTCCAACCTGATAATGGGAATTTCAAGTCTCCTTCCTTAACACATGGAGCAGGTGACCTTCCTTTACAAACACTGGAATTCACTACACAAAAATGAAAGAGGAAAAGCACTTTTAAAAACATTACCTGTGATGTAATTGTTTCGGTGACAGTGATTGTCTTGATGGGTGGAGACCCACACAGTAACTGAAAGAATATTGAATTCCCATCTGTATTAGTCAGCCAAAGGGGTGCTAATGTGATATACCAAAAATGGGTTGGTCTTTATAAAGGGTATTTATTTGGGGTAGAATTCCACAGATACCAGGCCATAAAGCATTAAGTTTCTTCTCTCACCAAAGTCCATTGCCACGTGTTGGAGCAAGACAGCTGCCGACGTTTGCCAGGGTTTAGGCTTCTTGGGTTCCTCTATTCCCAGGGCTGCATTTCTCTTTGGGCTTAGCTCTTCTGGTTCCTCCACAAGGTCAGCTGTAGACTATCAGGCGAATGGCTCACTTCTCTTCTCCTGGGGCCTTCTTTCCAACATCAAAACTCCATCATCAGAACTGCTTCAGCTCTGTTCTTTGCCTTGCCTTTTATATTCGATTCCCCACCCACCAAAGGGTGGGTCTCAACGCCCTACTGACGTGGCCCAGTCAACACCCTAATCATAACTTAATCATGCCCAGATTAACAGATTAGTTTACAAGCATGATCCAATTATATTTTTGGAATTCGTAATTACGTTAAATTGGCCAATGACCACACCATCCTATGGAGTTCTGCTACTTTCTCTAATAGGATGGCAAAAATTCCCCGAGTACAAGGGCAGTGCCTAGTGAAAGAAGACAGATCATTATGCTAAGCCCTTAATATTGATGATTGTACTTATGAACCTTTTCTTGTGAAATTGAAGCTTAGCGTAATACTATATATTGCCTAAGAGTTATCTCCTGAAAGCCTCCTTGTTGCTCAAATGTGGCCTCTCTCTAAGCCAAACTCAGCATATAAACATACTACCTTCTCCCTGTTGAGGGACATGACTCCTGAGGATGCACCTCCCTGGCACCAAGGGATTATTAGCAAATACAAACTATCAATGCATCTGGAAAAAGACTTTGACCAAAAGGGGTAATGGTAAATACAAATGAGTTTTTATGGCAAAGATATTTCAAAATGAGTTGGGATGTCATTCCGGAAGTTACGCTTATGCAAGTCTCAGCAGGATCTCATTGACTGCCACAGTAAACAGTGCTTCAAATAGCAGGGCTCCTGAGGGCTCTGAAGACATCCAGACAGTTCAAGAATTTGGCACCCTGTCAGTGTGCCTTACTTTGGAATTTATGCTCTCCAGTGTAACAGAGTTAAACTCATTTATAGTTTCCCTACACATGGCACTTCTGCCCCTTTTATTTGAACCTATAATTAGCACTATACTTGTTAAATATATGTCCCAGAGTCTTAAATCTTTGGTCTGTCCATGCACCAGTTGAGCCCTGAATCTCAGCAGAGTTGCAACACCAACTCTCCAGTTCATTGGATTCACCCAGGACAACTAACAAGGAGATGATGATGGACAATGCCCATCCCAAGGAACGTAGAGTGTCTGCAACTGCAAGCAAGATAGTTCCATACATCTGCTCCATGGGATCTAAGCACCCCTCAATTAGATGCATAATGACAT
>JAQZBX010042132.1:0-22147 GCA_029593785.1 Cabassous unicinctus | reverse complement strand
TCCTCAAGTTATACATATGTATATATGCATGTGTTTACTTAATACATCTTTTCATCTTCCCAGAAGCCCTTAACATAATTCTGGCCTAAAGTAAGAACTTACTGAATTCTCTGTTTGTTTAATTGGGCCTAGAAATAAGCTCTAATTTGACAGCTACTATTTCTTCTCGGGCCCCTTTTAGCTCATCTAAGTTCCAAAAAGTTCCACTGACAATCCAAATTTTTAAATTTTACTTACCAAAGTTCTTAGTCCCCTGGATGGGTATGTAATAACCTTTGACAGGCCTTCAGCTCGGGTAAGAAGGAGGGGTACAACATGAATGGCCTTGAGGTTTTATTACAGTAATCATATGTGTGTTTTATACAGCACTTTACAATTTACAGAAATTATTTTACTAGTATCATTCTTTTTCCTTGCAGTGATGGATGGATGGATGTTTGAATGAAGGAAGGAAGTCTCTCCCTATCCTATTTCAACTCCCTGAAATGGAAGGACGAATTGGGATAGAAGTTAATATTCATTTAATTTTTTTTATTTTTATTTATTTTTTTTTTTTGAGGTACGGGGACCAGAGATTGAACCTGGGACCTCCCATGTGGGAAGCAGGCGCTCAACCGCTTGAGCCACACCTGCTCCCTCATTTAATTTTACTTTCTCAGTGGTTCGGTTCTGAGCTTTGCCAGCTGCGTCCTCCTTTCTCTCTTCTTCAGCTATGCAGTTCTGTGCCCTAATCAACATGTAAAAGGACAGGGAGACTAAGAGGAGAGTCTCCGCCTGCTCCGTTTCATTGGCTCTGGCTCTCAGAACATGAGCGTGGGACCCAGGGTTTTGGGGTGAAGGACCCAACCATAGGGTGGGTGCCTGACTGGCCTTTGAACTCCTATAGTGCCCCAAGGAAATCATGCCCTGGGAAATTAGATCTTTTAAATAAGATGTAACAAAATATAAATATCAATTCTCAGCTTTTGCCCTCTGCTGTGAGGATGATGTAATAATAAGAAAAGCCAGTGATATTTTGGGGTTGATAAAATTGACTTTTTTCTAACAGCTTTATTGAGAGATAATTCACACCATTCAATTCACTGTTTTTAGTGTAGTCACAGAGTTCTCCAGCCATCACCACAATCAATTTTAGGTCATTTTCACCAGTCCAAAAATAAACCCTGTACTCTTTAGCTGCTGGGTGTCTGTCTGCAGGAGCTTTTGTTTTATTTTTTGTTTTACCAAACCAATACCAAATTACTTACAGAACACTTACATGAGAAGTGCTCCATTTACTTTGAGAAGAAAAGAGAAACATGAATTTTGAAGCATTTTATTGTTGTCACTTTTACCTGAAAATTCCTTCTTTCTCTCAGAACTGTCTTTCCAAATCATGGCCCAGTTGATGGGACAGGCTTTGCCTTACTTTATTTCATAAACGGTTTATAACCCTGAAACTGAGGGATGCTACAAATGGAAACAATGTATGGAGACGAGAACTATCCAGTTAGAGAAAAGGTAACTAGAGAAATCAAGCTCTTGTTTTTTTCTCTTTTTTTTCCCCCCTCCAATGCCTTTTTGAAAACACTTAAAAGGCCAAGAAATTTCAAAATGAGAAACCTAAGGTGAAATGTTGTTTCTCCCTTTCAACCAACAAAAACATTTCTTGCCCTGGAGTATTTTATGCCTGGAAACACTTTTGTTTGTTTTGTTTTGGCATTTCAAGTTTAATGGTGAGGATTGTCCAGTGCTGGTCAGTAGAACAGTGCAGTGTCATGCTCGTAGCAAGGAGCAGTCACCTGATCAGCCACCCTCGTCTTTTGCACGGGCTTCCCAAAATCTGGAGGGCTCATCACACTTCATTTGCCCTTTCCCGCGTCAGTGTTCTAGCTCTCTTTTGCTGCATACAATCAATAAGCACTCCAGAACTTAGCCGCTCAAAACGTAGCTGCTGCCTTTGGGACTCAACGCTTCAGCTGGTTCACCTGTAAAATCCATTCAGCAGCATCTATTATATATTCCAAACCGTTTCCCTCATCTGACTCTGTGTGTGTGTGTGTGTGGCTTTCCATCTTCCCCTCACAGCTCTAGAATATAAGCTTTTGAGGGCAGGGACTTTCACATGAATGTGAAGTGAGGAAGCTGGACTTGGATGATTCTTAAGGGCCTTTCTAGCTCTAACATTAGAAAATTTGAAAATCCAGGTCGTTAGCTTGCTCCAGAACTATTCTGATACATTTTTGTATGTATGAAGGATAACTGGATTTCCACATGCCCGGATCTTAACTTTTTGTATGCATCCCTTCTCTCTAATCTTAAGAAGAAAGTTAAGCCTGGGAATTCTCATTCTTGTGTCTATAAGAAGACAAGGTAAGTGGTTTTGCCTTCTGGTCTCCTTGGAAGTGCAATTCTTATACATGTCTTATCCTGAAGGGCAAAGTTCCCTTTGTACCTAGATGTCAGTTTACACATTCGCATATGCAAACCACAGACCCCAGAGAGGTCTTGGTAGCTTTGCCTTTTCATGCTCTTCACACTTTGTAAGGTTTTCATGACAGCTGGTAGGTGAACTGAGCATATTTAGCCACGGGCAGATTCCTGTGTTGGCTTACTGAAGATACAGTGGAAGGGCTTGTAGGTACCGGTTAGACAAGGGAAAATATTTGAAGGCTCTTAGATTATTTGGAGAACTTGCCTGGGGTCGCATTTGTATTATAAGGTCAAATCTAAGGGTGGGAAAGGCCATTACCAGTACAGTGTATTTAGGTCTAAGAAACTGTTTCGTCTTTTGCAGAAACTTGATTTCGTCGTGTTTGGTTTCTCAAGGGTGGTTTTTGCCTCCATTCTAAGCCTTAAGATTAGATGATTGATTGTCTGGACCCATTGAGTAGGAGTTCGGTTTTTGGATTTGAAACTCCTCCCTCTGAGCACCTCAGTTAGCATCAGCGCAGAAGAGAGGTTTTTCTTGCGGAGCCAGAGCTGAATATAGCTTTTCATTGTTTTCATCCTCCTGCGAGCTGGAGCTTAGGGGGACCCTTAGGTGAGCTGGTGCGTGCTGGGGCGAGCACTCGGGTGCCGTCTACAGTGTGCGGCCTGTGCGCCGCCTTCGCGTTCTTCCCGCAGAGCTGCCCGCCTTCCGGCGTGGCGCTCCCTCACCTCCCTGGGTTGTGGAAAATGGCAACAATCGGATTGTTGAGGTAATTTTTTTGAAGCACTATTATTGTGGTTGACATTGATCATTTGCTGCTGCAATCGTACTCCATGATGTCAGATTTACTATATTTACCTGTAGAGGAAGGAAAATAAACCCTCTCAGAAAATAAAAGGGCAGCATTATTATGTGTTCGTGAAGTCATAATATGGCCTCATTGCCTATCATTGCAGCCATCAAGGATGTATTCTTATAAAAATAACACAACAAGGCCGATGCTTAGAGGTTATGAAAGAACATGCAGAGGGCTGTCAAAACTATATCTAGGTTAAAAAATAGTGCTATACTCCCAACCCTCCTGAAAAGAGACTGTTTATCATACAAGGCGGGTATTTGTGCTGCTTGCGTGGTGTGCATCCTGAATGAAGAATTGGCTCTTCGAAAAGAACATCAAAATTGAAACCAATGTTGTAAAATTCTGACTTAGCCAAAAGAGATTGTAAGTGGCTGCTCATTTCCCAGGGTTTCTGTGAAGCCTCCTCTTGGTCACGGGATATTTTGACCTGGAATCCGGGCTTTGCTTCTTTTTTTCTGTAAGGTGTTCTAGCTATGAATATACATACATACTTCACAGCAATAATTTGTCAGACCTTGAGGGGCTATGACCACCCACCCCTCCTCAGAGCGAGGGTTTCTCTCCTTCTCCCTCAGTCTGCCTCCAAAGCTCTTTCTCTCCCAGCCTCCTGCCCACACCATTCGGGCTTCTTGCTTGAGCCATTTCACTTCTATTTCCCATCAGGGGGTATGACTGGTTGAAGAAACCCTTATGTAAAGAAAGTGTAAATTATAACTCAATAAAGCTGTTTTTTTAAAAAACAAGGATCCTGATTAATGGACTATGTCACCATTTGTGAATACTCTAAGTGGTTTTCAAAAATAGCTCTCTTTCGCTGGAGTGTTTTGGTTTGGGGTGTGTGTTCCTAGATTGTTTTTATGCATGGCACTGATAGGGAAATTCAGAACTCTTAGAATAATGCATGCAGTATTCAGACTGAGCACACTTCTTCTCCCCTTGCATTGATTTCCTGACTTTCTCCCTTGCCTTTCCCTGGTACTTTAGCATCAAGTCTCCAGCGTCTTCCCAGTATAATTGTTGATTAAGTGCTGCATATCCCGCTGTGATTATGAGAAGATTACTGTATTCAGCTTTTAATCTTGTGAGTGTCAAATATTTTACTTTAAGGATATCTTATCATTATTATTCATAGCTCTTTCTCTTGGAGTAATGTAATCAGGCAAAATTAAGGTAATACCACAAATTTGAGACTTTAATAATAAAATTTGTCTCAAAATGGAAAACGCCTTCCGCAGGCCGTTCTCAAATGCTGACCAGGATCTACAAAGATGGTGTTAGAGATATTTTAGGATTCTTTTGGTTGCAAGTAATGGAAAGCAGCTAGCCGAAGAAGACGAGAGAAACGTGTTGGAAGCAGGTCCGAGGGCGCCTCCGCACCCCAAGGCCGGGATGCAGCCAGCGTCAGCAGGATTGGGATCTGGAGGGCTGCCAGGAGTGCAGGCAGCACTGCGTGTTCTCGCTGCTGCTTTCCAGGTGTCTCTCTGGCCTTTTTCTCTCTGCAGATCAGTTTTCTCTAACTGTGCTCAAGGGTGGTCAGCGGTCATCTTGTAGCATTCAGACTAAATATCCACTGGAGGAAAGTAGCCCAGGAGCAAGGGGAGGTCACCCCAGCTAGGGCTCTCTGTGTATACTGTGAGGGGGACAGACTCCAACTCGTCATCCAGCCTTCAGTAGTTCCCTCCCACTTTCTCCAGAGCGTCAACTCTGAGGGCAAGAGTGTGGGATTCTAAAGGGAATTCCAAAAACTATTTATGGTCAACTATTATGGCTACTTAGCTGGATGAAAGGAATCAGTAGGGCAAATAACTCTAGTTCCTGCTTCCACAGACCAGCAGGCTCTGGCTTTTTATTTGGGGCTTATGCCTCCACTTTACAGATGAGAAAACTAAGGTTGGGAGGTAAATGCACATAATGAGGACTTGACCTTAGCATGAACTGACTATACAGAAAGCTTAAATCCATCTGAGCATTTTCGTTGTACTCAAACTTTGCGCCACAGGGAATCAAGGCATTGGGGGGTAACTCAGTTGTTTGACTCTGCATAGAAGATAGTGGCACAGGGATAGTGTTCTCTCTGTCCCAGCCGCTGTCATCTCCCACTTGTCACTTGGGGGACGCCAGTGTCAGTGATATGGGGATGGTGCTAATTGGAAAATTGAGGCTTATCAGAGTCTGTACTAATCAACAAAATCATGGAGCCAGGGAAAGCAGTGCAATTTCTCCAAGGGTGATTGTTGTGGATGGCAAGTGTGAGAGGGAAGAAAACCAAACTGTCTATTTAGAGGATGCTGCAGTAGATGGAGAACTAGGCTAGGAGCCGGGGGACTTGGGAGCCAGCCAGCCCTACCACTGACCATCTGTGGAATCCCCAGCAAGTCACCCCGCTTAGCACCACCTTAGCTTGCTTTCTTTTTATTTTATTTTTCAGTACATTTAAAAAAACTTAAGGTACAAAAAGATATATAGGAAAGAGTAACCACAGTGCCTAGGTCCTTCTCCCATAGAGAACCATCTCATGATGAGTTTCTTCTGTGTCATTTGCTGTTCGATGCCTTTACACTTGCCAAGCATGTGTGCATATTTACATAAAGGCATATTTACACCGTATACATTATCCTGACCCTTGCTTTTTAAAAAATTTTACCAAATATCAAGAAGATTGTTCTGTATCGGCACATTTAAATTTACTCATCATTTTTATTGGCTCCAGAGTATTTCACTGTCTGGAGGCACCACATTTATTGAAACAAACCCTGGTTGTGGGCATTCAACAAATAGTCTTCCAGTGAACTATCTTGTGCATCTTTGCACAAATGTCTTTGCTATTCTTATTGGTTGAAAAGCAGTATTTTCTTACTTAATTTGCATTGCCTTACTTGAGTGAGGTCAAAGGCCGCTTCCATTTCTTTTTCTGTATATTTCCTGCTCATGCCCTTTGCTCAGTTTTCTCCTGTTGAGTTGTTGGTCTTTTTCTTACAGCGCCTCATTTTCCAACGAGAGAATGATACAAGCGCCGGTCAGTTATGCGATCCCCGTTTGGGGAGAGTGATCTGACAGATGTTTGCCATGAACCATTATGTTCCCACTGAGGAGCCAGGGTTCTCAAGGGAGAACCCAAGTCATATGCGGAAGGCCAGCTTGGTCAAACTCTTCCCACCTTTCCCTTCCAGGGTAGTAGAAATGGGGCCTGGCCAAGTTCCTCAACAAGCCTCGTACTTAGCCACCTAATATTTAGTGAAGGGAAATGCCTACACTACAGAGTGAGGGCTTGGCCAGTTTTTTGCTGGGTGAATGAAAGAGAGAACATGGCATCTTGAGACAGGCATTGCCTTTGCGTCAACTAGTCCTTTGGACGTAGACCTTGGCCTGAATCCCCTTGGCACCAGAATTTACTAGCTATGTGACTTTCTCTAGACCTCAATTCCCTTATTTATAAAGCGGGAATAATAATACTGACCTTGCAAGGTTGCGAATAATAGAAGGAACATATTTAAAGTGTCTAGCACATGATAGGTTTTCAACAATGTGTCGCTTCTAGTGTTAGTATAATTCTTATTATCATCACTGTTATTATCATCATCATCATAAATTAAATGAATGACAGTGAGGGCAGGGACTGGACTAAACACTAGATTCATGAGGCAACCAGGTCACACTGGACTTTTACCCCATGAAGTGTTGTAGAGGATGCAGTTGGGGCTACATACTATCTGCATCGTTGCCATAAAAGCTTAATCACACCCATGTTGATTCTATTTGCTGTGTGACTGTCATTTTCTTTCTGACCTTATACCTCTGTTGCCAGATGTAGTATATAATTCCCATACAATTTTCTGGCCTGGAAAGGGGAGAGCATCTTGAAAGTGTTCTCCTGGAATTCTAAGCGAAAAAGATGTTGAAAAAAAAAAACAAAACCCTCCCGCAATCTGAGGGACAGAAAATAGATCTTTCTCTCTGGATCCCTTAAACCCAGCTTACAAAATTAGCAAAGGAAGATGGACTGAAATAAGACTTCCAAAAAAGAGGTGGAAACCTAATTGAGTCCCACAAAACTGCTGATTCTTTATAACTAGGGAAGTTGCCTGCTTGGAGATATCCCAGTTCAGTCCTCTGGTTCTGCTCTCTCCCAGTGCCTTGCTGGAGAAGCTCTTGGGAGGAGGCACGTGGAGTTACAGAATTGTATCTGACTGTCCAACACCATCCTCATTCATAGATTTCTGCCTTACCTCCCCCACCGCCCATTTGATCATTTGCCGACTCTTTTTTAGTATATAATTGCTTATTTTAAATTTTCATGTTTGCCGTAGCCGGGTGTATGTTAATTACCGGCAGTCTGTAATTATGCTGTCTCTCTATTTGTCATTTCCATGGAGGCAATGGTAGTAAGCTGGAATCCTAATAGCAAGAATTTTAATTCATAATCCCCCCTCCCCCAAACCATTTAGAAATTGATATGTTTCATTCACACTCTTGATGTAGTTGAGCAATGACATATTATTGGTATTTATTATGTTTTAAACTCAGAAATGCCACTGTACTCTAACGTAAAGATACCTGTATTTTGGTTTATTCATTCAACCCACAGCCATTTATTGAGCATCCGTTATGCACTAAGTGCTTGGAAATACCTCAGTAAAATGGACAAAAATAAAATGCCCTGCATTTCTCTGTGTAACTACAGGGACTACTCAGGTGACCTCTGAAGCCACCATCTGGCTGGTGGCAATGAGTGTGTGTCCTCTGCTGAAAGCTTGGCCACTCCCAGTTCTTAACAAAAAGGAATATAGTAAGAAATTAGGAGCCACTGGCAATTAAAGTTATTTCACATTGACATTCCCTATATGATATTGGCAGCTGTGATATACTTGGAAAACATAATACTTTGAAGATTATCAAATTAGTTCCAGACATCCCTGAGATGTATGTGCAGAGCGAATTAGAGGTACCAAATAGATACAATCAAGGAACAGACCTGGGATTGGGAGGCATGTTTCTGATGTGTGGACCAGAGAAGCAGTGACCTATTGACGTTGCCTGAAGGCACCGTTCCTCGAGTGAAGGTTCCAGCACTCTAGATTCTGAGTGACCCATGAGAACAATTCCCAGGGCTGGGCTCAGCTCTGATGTGGTGAGACCTTGGAAAGCTCTCAGAGGAGAGAAGAGGAAGATTAAAGGACTGTTAAGACTGGAGCCAGAGGGGGTCCTGCTCAGGGAAGGTTCTGAAGAAAGGAGGCAAGATTTGGGGAGAATGGGATGGGATGTAAAGTAATGCACTGTGATGTAAATCATACAGTGATGAGTGCTTTAAAGAATTGAATTGTAAAGCAAGGTAAAGGGATAGCGTGATTGGGGTGCTACTTAACAGGTGCTTTCTAGTATTTATTAGTCTTTCTCAGTATAAGAAGAAAGCATGGGGAGAAGGATTTTTTTTTAATTAAACCTTTCATTTGGGATAATTTTAGATTCATATGCAGTCATAAATAATACGAAAGATTCTGCGTCCTTTTACCCAGTTTCCTCTAGTGGTGACATGTTGCAGAAACTGTAGTGCAGTATCACAACCAGGATATTAACCTTGGTGGAGTCAAGAGACAGAATATCTCCATCGTCATCCCTCATGTGGCCCTTTTATGGCCACACCCGCCTTACTCTTGTCGCCACTCCCTCCTTAACCCCCGGCAACCACTGCTCTGTTCTCCACTTCCACAATTTTATCATTCTAGGGGTGGTGCATACATGGAATCAGCACATATACAACCTTTCTGGGTTGGCTTTTTTCACTTGGCATAATTCCCCGGAGATTTGTCCAACTTGTCGCGTGTTATCAATAGTTCCTTTTTTCCCCCTCTGAGTGGTATTCCATGATATGGATGTCCCATACTGCAGTATTCCATAGTGTGGATGTAGCATAGTGAATGTTTATTCACTATTGAACATCTGGATTGTTTCCAGTTTTTAGCTGTTTTACTAACAGCTGCTGTAAAAATTCATGTACGGTTTTTGTGCGAACCTAAGTGTTTGCTTCTCTGAGATGCTCAAAAATGCAAGTGCTGGGTCATAGTTTAGAATTTTAAGAAACTGCCAAACTATTTTCCATAGTGACTGCCATTTTACCTTCCCACCAGCCATGTGTGAGTGGATCCAGTTTCTCCGCATCCTTGCTGGAATTTGGTGTTGTCACTGTTTTTTATTTTAGCCATTTTGAAGGTGTGTAATTTGCATTTCCCTAATGGCTTGTGATGTTGAACATCTTTTCTTTTCATGTGCTTATTTGCCATCTGTAGATCCTCTTTGGTTCATCTCCTTTGCCTGGGCAGTTTTCTAATTGGATTGTTTGGATTCTTTTTCCTGTTGGTTTTGACAGTTCTTTATATATTCTAGACAGTAGTCCTTTGTTAGATATGTGGGTTGCAGATGTTTTTTCCCATTGCATGGCTTGCCTTTTCATCCTCTTAACAGGGTCTTTGGCAGAACAAAAGTTTTTATTTTAATGGTCTAATTTATAAATTTCTTGTTTCATGGATCGTACTTTTGGTGGCAATTCTAAAAACTTCGCCTTACCCTAAATCCCACAGATTTTTTCCTAGATTTTTTTCTAAATATTTTATAGTTTTAGGTTTAGGTTTATAGTTTAGGTTTTAAGTCTGTGATCTATTTTGAATTAATTTTATTCAAGGCATGAGAATGACATCAAGGGCCATTTATTTTGCCTGTGGATATCCAATTGTTCCAGCACCATTTGTTAAAAAGTCTGTCCTCCCATTCAATTGCTTTTTAACCTTTGTGAAAAATCAGTTGAGCATCTTTGTGTAGATCTATTTTTGAGTTCTCTATTCTGTACGTGTCTGTCCCTTCTCCAATACCACACAAGTCTAGATTACTGTAGATATAAAGTAACTATTGAAATCGGATAATTGGATTCCTCCAACTTTTTTTTCAATAATTAAGCAGTTCTCATTCTTTTACCTTTCCATATAAATTCTAAAATAAGCTTGTATATATCTACAAAAAGTATTGTGATTTTTATAGGAATTGCATTAAACTGACATATCAGTTTGAGAGAGAATTTACACTTTATTATATTGAATCTGCCAGATCATGAATATAGTATGCCTCTCCATTTATTTAAATCTTCTTTGATGTCTTTCTTTAGCATTTTGTAGTTTTTAGCATACAAGTCCTATTTAAGTATTTCATTTTACTTGAGTGATATTTTTAGAAAATGATATTTTTAGAAAATGTCAGTGTCCACTTATTCATTGCTAATATATAGAAATAGAATTGGTATTTGTATGCTTTTTTTTTATCCTGCACTCTTGCTAACCTCACTTATTAGCTCTAAGGAATTTTTTGGTAAATTCCTTGGGATTTTCTGTGTAGACAATCTGCAAATAGGGACTTTTTTTTCTGATCTGTATTGGTATGCATGCTATTTATTTATTTTTGCTTTTCTTGTTATTGCACTGGCTAGAACTTCCAGCACAGGAGTGAAGAGAGCACATAGCCTTGTCTTGTTCCTCATTTTAGGAGGAAAGCATTCAGTCTTTCTCCATTAAATACACTAGCAGTAGAGTTCTTTGTCAGGTATGGGAAGTTCTGTTCCTTGTTTGCTTAGCATTTTTATCATGATAGGGTATTGAATTTTGTCATATGCTTTGTCTGTATCAACTGATTTGAGCAAACAGCTTTTCTTCTGTGGCCTGTTAATACAGTGGATTGCATTGATTGATCGTAATATTGAGCTGGCCTTGCACCCCTGGAATAAACTCTTTTGTTCATGGAATATGATTCTTTTTATAAATTCCTGAATTATATTTGCTAATATTTCATTAAGGGTTTTAATGTCTATATTCATAAGGGATGCTGGTCTGTAGTTTTCTTTCTTTCTTTCTTTCTTTTTTACTATTTCTAGCCCCTTTGCCTCCTCCTTTCCACCTTTTAGCATCTGTAACTGTTGGCCAATTTGATGTAATTATGAATTCCAAAAATATAATTGGATCATGCTTATAAACTGATCTATTAATCTGGGCATGATTAGGTTATGATTAGGGTGTTGAGCCCCACCCCTTGGTGGGTGGGGAATCAAATATAAAAGGCATGGCAAGAACAGTTTTGAGAAGCAGTCTTTTGAGAAGCAGTTTTGATGTTGGAAAAAAGACCCCAGGAGAAGAGAAGCAAGCCATTCACCTGATCGCCAACAGCTGACCTTGTGGAGGAAACAGGAGCTAAGCCCGGAGAGAAACGCAGCCCCGGGAAGAGAGGAACCCCAGAAGCCTGAACCCTGGCAAACGCTGGCAGCTGTCTTTCTCTAACACGTGACAGTGGACTTTGGTGAGGGAAGAAACTTATGCTTTTTGGCCTGGTAACTGTGGACTTCTACCCCAAATAAATACCCTTTATAAAGACCAACCCATTTTTGGTATTTCACATTAGCACCCCTTTGGCTGACTAATACAGCATCTTATCTTATGTTTGTTTTCTATATCACATCCAGGATTTTTAATTGTATCTAGTGGGAGGAATAGGGAAAAGTATATCTACTTTATCTTCCCACAAGCAGAAATCTCTTAGGGGTGGTCAGATTTTAGATATATTAATAAGCAGCTGTAGATCTTGCTACCCAAAGAAAAGGTAATCATGAATCAAGGTCTTGCTGAGTGAAAAGTTCCACCAAGTTAGCACAGTTTGACTTGCTTGATTCTGAAAGAAGCTGAGCGAGCAGAGCAGTGTAACCACGTTAGTTCTTCAGCATCACATCCTCGACTGCCTAGTGGAAGAAAGACCCCGTTAGGGTCCCAGAGTGTCAGGGACACCCGGCAGGCCCTTATCCCAGCAGATGGGCACACATGAACCTAGATCTGCCACTTTGCCAACAGAGATTCATTTAAACCGCATTACCTGCAGGCCACTGGTAATACCGGCTATTTACAAAATGTCCTATTGGCACTGCTGCATGCTTTCAATTACTTATCACAGTTATTTGCCAAATGATTGTATGTCAGAGGGATCCTGTAATTTTTGCCAAGGGGAATTTGTCTTTTGTAGACAGATGATGATGGCTGGTGGAGAAGATGGATTCTCAGAGGACCAATGAGAATCTCTTACTGGGTTAAAGTAGCTGATAAATGGTGGGGTATACGTGGCAGGAATTGCCCGAGATCAGTTCTGTGGAGTCCGGGGGCAATGCTTAGTGGTTAGAAGGTGGGATTCTTCAGCAAGGGGAACTTCTTCAAGGATGGGAACTTCAGCCCAGTGAGACCACCCAGGCCAGAAAACCAGAGGTTGTGCTTGCCCCAAGGGGCAAGGATATTTTAAGTCTGGGGTGGTGAATAGCATTAGGTCATCCCATCAGGACAACTAAAGGCCTCTCTTCTCATTGGCATGTGCAAATTGGGGACAGATTACTCCACTAACTGGTACTCCCTGTGCCCCTTGGCACAGCACTGGTCTTTTCTAAGGGTCAGTCTCCTCAGTGCTGAAGGAGGAACTGGCCACTGGCCTCAAAGGCTTTGTCCTGCCCCCACATCAGATCACTCTGTGGTTTCCATAAGTATGGCTTGCAAGTGGCCTCTAGGGATGTCCTCTCTTCAGATGATGGCCAGAGGCCTGGTGACCACCCCAAGAAAGGAAGGCCTTCTAGAGTGAAGCCTGCTCAACCTGGGGCCATAGGCAGGGCAGGTGCCCATTAACTGCGTGACCTTGGGCAAGTCTGAGTCTGCCTGGGCCTTAGTTTCCACATCTGCAGGAGGACTACGTGATCTCTGTGTTAGTTTCCTTTGGCTGCTGTAATGAGTTAGCACAGAATCAGCGGCTTAAAACCACACACAGGTATTGTTGTCCAGTTCTGGAGTTCAGAAGTCTGATGCGAATCTCACTGGGCTAAAATCAAGGCAGCGGCAGGACTGCACTCCCGGTGGAGGCTCCAGGGGAGAATCCCTTTTCTTTTTCCTGCCTTTTTCAATTTCCAGAGGCCACCCACATTTTCCAGCTTGTGGCCCTCCTCTTGTTTTCAAAGCCAGCAAACAAGTGGTTCTGGCATCGCATCACTCTGACACTGCCTCCTGCTTCCCTCTTCCACTTATAAGGACCCTTGGGGTTACACTGGGATCACCAGAATAATCCAGGATAATCTCCTGATTTTGAGGTCAGCTGATGAGTAACTTTAACTCCCCCTTACTGGATACCCTAACACATTCACAGATTCTGGGGGATTAGGAGGAGGGCATCTCTAGGGGGTTATTATGCTGCCCACAACAGTGTCTAAGTCCCCTCCCACTGTCAGCCTCTGCCAGATGCCTTCAGGGCACAGCGGGGGAGGGGGAGGGAGGCAAGAGTTGCTGGTGCCCGAGGGCTGGTGTGAGCCCCTCCTACAGGCGCGTTCCCACCTTCACCTGGCGGGCTGTAGCTGTAGTGTTAGCTTATCTTCCGTCCTTTTTTATGATTTCAAAGAAATATGGCATGGGGGTAGAGTTCACAGGGATTTAGTCAGCTAATCAATAGGTCACAGGGTTCTAACAGCCCCTGCCTGGTCTCAAAGGTCCCTCTCCATGGTGAAGTTTTCAAAATAGCAGATGTTTTTGCATTCTCTGCTTATCTTCCTGCTGGTTTACTTTAGCACGTATTTATCAGGCACCAACTGTGGGCGCAGGGATTGAGTCAAAAACAGTCCATTCTCTCAGGGCATGGCAGGCAAACAGGCCCAAATGGCCACAGCTCAAGGCATAAAGTTACAAGTGTCACAAAAGGAACAAAGTGCCATCAAAGGCCAGAGGCAGGCTGTGGCACTTCCCCTTGGGGAATGGGGAGGCTGCAGAGGGATGACATTTGAGCTGAAGCTTATAGGATGAGAAGGATCTCACCCCCTTCAGCTAGGGGTGGGGGTTGCACCACTGCCAGCAAGGACTGGAGGTGGGAGAGCAGCCTGTGTGTGTGTGTGTGTGTGTGTGTGTGTGTGTGTGTGTGTAGGGCTGGACTGGGCAGAGCGCTTGCTGTCCTTACCTCCTCAAATTTGCTCAATCCTTAGAAGTGTCTTCTCCCTGTAGGATGTTTAGACCTAAATTCCTCTCCACTTAAATTTTTCCTTTTGCCTTTACCTAAAGTGAGCTTGGGATATTCCTTCAGCATCTGTGCATTTGATATTAGCCTAAAAATGTGGGTTCCTGGTGAATTCCAGGCCCTGTACTGGGAGAGCCCAGCCTGGAATTCTCTTCAGGTAGCCTCTGTGTGGCAGGGAAGCTCAGAAGTGCCTGTCTGTGGCATCGATGGGGGGAGTCTGATCATCAGTGGGGCACACTCAGTTTCTGGAATCAGTACCAAGGGCAGAGGAATCTGGTGAAGGAGAGTGAGAAGGTACAGCCTCTGTCTGATCCCGCAGGGACCCCCGTGACCCACCTGATCATGATGTGTTTCCCATAAGCAAATGGAAGCTGGACTTGGATCCCAGGGCTTTCAGACAAAAACCTTCAGAGTTCATTTATTCCAATTCCTTCTGACAGGTGATAAACTTTCCCAGGTGCACCCTGGGGCAAGTCCAGGGTCCTCCACTTACAGCAGTGTCAGGACTTGAATTCAGGTCTTGAATCAATCTCATCTCTGTGACTCTGAGATTTCTAAAGACTCCAAAATCTGTGGTGTTGACTTCTGAAGATTTTCTTTTGGGCCTGGAATTTTAACTGATACCATAAGACTATATTCTGTATTTCCTGAAAAAAAGAAACATTTTAAAAGTGTAAAAGCGAAAACGGGAACATGCTGACCTGCAGAAAGGGATTTGAAAGAATGACTAAGCTTACATTACTTAAAAGAAACAACAAAAAAACCCTATGGATGTTTAGTTTTACGTGTGTCATTAAAAAAAAAAAAAAAATGAAGGTTTTCCTCCCAGTGGATGGGAAATTCCATCTCATAGTTTCTTTTGTCTACCCATCACACCCAAGTATTTATTGCAGATGATAGGATTTATAAATCAGCAACTGTCATGTGGCCTCATACACCAAGTTCTGTCCTTCTGCAGGTTTTTTGTTTTTTTTTTAGCCAGGTTCTGTCCTTCTGCTGGGTGAAATAGAGCAGCTAATGTTGTTTCAATAGACTTCAGCTTTCCGGACTTGCTTCCAGTCGCAAGCGTGGAATGCTGGGTAGGTTCATTAAGGCACAGCAATGCATACAGGGCGTCTCGGTAGCTTTAAATCAATACCTCTCTTAAAGGTTCCAAGGAATGTCAGAGAAAAGGCACATTGCTTGCACAGGCGGCCTTTGTGTTGGGTGCCCTCTCATGTAATTTCTGTCCGTAAGAGAATAAAGGAGACGTGAAGTGGGATCATTTTGCCTGGCAGCACACAGGGAGAGGAAGGCAAGTTTTGTTATTTGTTGTTGTGTTGTTATTGTTTCTTAGCGTCCCCAAACAAGGCAATGCTGTGTGCAGCTTGCAGAAGTCTTCTCCGCGGTCATCACGTGATGGCAGACATGGCTCTGGCAGCGTTATGAGATGATGGTGGCCATGCCTGGCACTGGAGACCAGCCTCCCTGAGAAATTGATGCCCTCCTTTTCTTTCCTCACCTATGTCTTGTAACTGCTGGTGTGCTGTCACTTTAACATACAGTCACCCTGAAATGGGGTTTCCAGTGCAGTGGAAAAACAAGGTAGAAGAACAGAAGACTTTGGTAGACGGTGAGTAACACGGATTAGTTAAACCAATATTGAAAAATGGTTTGCACAACTCTCGGCAGCTCATGTTACTTCTGGAAAGATGTGCTCTTTCAGCCCTCGTTGGCAAAGATGCCGGTAAAGTTGCATCAGGACCTTGTTATATAATCCCTTCCCGGTTATATAATTAAGGGTCCTGTTTTTTCTTGCCCTGGTTTACATCGATTGGAATGGGCATGGAAGATAGCAACAGTCCAGAGTTTCCAGTAACAGCCAAGGCAGTGACTTTATTGATTCAAGCACGTGGGGTCCATTGGTAGTCAGTAATAGTGCAAGCAGGATAAACTTTGGATGTGTGAACATTTTGTGCTTGGAATTGGGTCTCAGGTACATATATCATCCTACATATAAACTGTGTGAAAGTACTGACCTTTGGATTTTGGTTTACAGGAACCTTCTGGTTTCTGCCCCATGTCTTTTATCTGGTTAGAAATGTAGAGTTGACCTCGATAAATAAAAGTGCAATAAAGTAGTGATTTTTCTGGTGGCCGTGAGGTTGCTCTTACGACTTTTTCCAGACACGACCCAGATGCAATTAGGAAACATTCCAGCATAAGGGCAGGTAGTGTGCTTGGAACGTGTAGGTGTCCACTTCCCTACAACACGGAGCTTCCATACCTCTGAAGTAATGGCTAGCGCTTGCTTCCTTCTTGGCTTCCTTCTAGCTCTTTCAGATGTAAACTCAGGTAGCCATAATTTGCTCCTCTACCCCTTCCCCCCTCCACCCCAGCCAACCAATTTGAGCAGACCTGTCTCCCCACTCCCACCTGCCCTGCTCAGTCCCAGCTGAGTCCCTGTCCCCAGCACAGAGGCACCATTAGTTAGGAGGCAAGATGCAGAGAAGAGTAGCCTGTAGGGCAGCCATGCTACTGCTTGGCCGCCTTCTGTCCTTTCCAGAGCCCCACACCTAACCAGCTGCCTGGGACCTTCTGAATAGCCACTGGTCCTCGGGGACCCAAGCCCACGTCCTGCTCTGACAAGACCCTTGTAGACAGAACTGAGGATATCACCGAGAACTAATTGATTGCTTGTGCCTACAAACCTTCTTGTGGCCAGAACAAGGCTGAACTGTAACCTAGGTGCCTTCCCTTGTAATTGCAGAGGAATAGATGATCTTGTGACCGTGTACCTACCCCCTTATCCTGTTTTTGTAACTTAGTGGTCTTAGGATCCTGCTAACAACCCCTCGTGTTTATTGGTGAGGAAATCTGAGTCATCCCTCCCCAGTTCTGGTTTCTCTTCTCCTGGATAAAACCAGTTTCAGTCAGAATCGACCCTCTAGACATGTGCAGGAATACAGAACTCAACCTAGAGTAACCCGTACCTCATTTTAATACTAAAAATCACGCCCACATCATGTTCATGCGTCCTCTGACTAAGCATGTAACCTGTCTGCGTGTGCTCAACCTCAGATGCCGTCACCTCAGACTGTTGTACTCATGATCATAATCATGCCTTTTACCAGAATACTGTAAGACCCTAGAGTCTTTCAATTTGAGGAAGCAGGTCTGAGGCTTGGCTTTTGCCTCGTTTCCTGACACAGCCACTCTGTAATAAACCGGGGTCACAGGTTGGCGTTTGTGCGCATTGGGCAGTGATGCTGGCTCGGCAACGAGGAGAGCCCTCTTTCCACTCGGTACACCCTCAGTCAACTCTACCCTTTCCTGGCACCTTGGACCTAGAGGGTCTTTCTTCAGACTCAGCGGCCCTGCCTTTCGGGTCTCCTGACTTGTTAGCTCCTACCAGGTCCCTCCCCTCCTCAGGCCTTGACTGCTCCCGGCTCCCAGAATTCCATGTGGCTGGTCTAGCCAGGAAGCCATGCTAAACAGTAATCTTCTGGCAGCAAAGCAGTAATATTCTGCTACAATTATCTCCTAAAAAGCAAATTCTAATAGCAATTGGGGTTATGGGTAATTTTTATTTTATTCTTTATACTCTTAATTTTAAAAATATTTTCCACAGTGAACACACACCTTTTTTTTTTTTTTTTTTAATTGAAACAAAAGATTATTTTAAAATAGTTAGGGACAAAAAATAAAATAAAAACCCAAGTCATTTTTGGTGTTTAGTAGAACAAACCACCACCACCAACAGCATCACCTGAGATAAGTCAGTGCGAGAAAGTGAGGCAGGCTTGTCCCCGTCCAGAAGCAGCTGTCCTTGCACAGGGAAGGTGTTGTGGGACACACTGTCACTATCATCCACATCAAGTCCTGATATTTGCCCAGAGCTGTTGGGCATGTGCTGCTGCAGTAGACACCTGGGGATTTATTACAGGGTTGTTGCGAAGTTCAAATGAGAAAATAGATGTGAGAGTAATTTATAAATGGAAGCCATTATTTTCAACATCTGCACTGGGAGACAAGTCAGGACATTATAAGAACAGTTACACAATGTAACATGGAGAAGGATGTGGCCTCTAGGATATAGGAACTTAGGTTCATCTAATATTTATTCGAGCCTCCTGTGTGTCCAGCACTGTTCTTGGTGCTTGGGATTCATCAGTGAAGAAGAGAGACACAAATTCCCACCCTATGGGACTTTATGGTACGAGACAGAGGAGAAACAAGAAACATGAATAAGAAGTCATAATCCCGATAGCAACCACAGTAGCTAACACTTGAAAGTAGTGCTTACTTTGTACCAGGCATTGTTCTTAGCCCTCTGCATATACTTAACCCCATAACACCCTCTATGGTGGATAATGTTGTCAATTATCCTCATCGGGGAAAGTGTCCCAGCAAAAAGTGAAGTGACTCCCCCAAGGTCACACAGCTCTCACGTGCTGGAGCTGGATTCAGTCTTGGACAGCCTGGCCTTTGTCATAGAGGATGTTAGCAGCTGACGAGGTGGAGGGAAAGAAGCAGGGATAGGAAAGGGGACCTTCCCTGAGTGTCTTCTCTGTCCCTGGCATCGTGTTAGATGCCCGGGATACAGACGCACAGGGGGCCTTTTCCCTGCCGCAGAGGAGTTCACGGTCTGCTGGTGGGGACAGATGATGACGGGGTGGGACGTGCCCGGGAGTGGTGGGGATCAGGAAGAACAGAGGTGCAGTCGGGGAAAACGCCTGAGCCCTGTGCTAGAGGGTGCTGGGGGCTGAGCGATGGGGTAGGAAGAGAGGCCTTTGCTGACCGAGGGGCTGGACAGTGCAGGGGCTTGGGGGCAGCCTGGCCAGAAGGTAGGTGGTTGGATGGGAGGACGAAGGAGGGCCCACGGTTGAGGGCTCCTATTAGGAGCTTGGAAACCCTCCTTGGTTTCTTAGGACGGCACCAAGTACTTTACTGGGAGAACCGTCGTTCCCATGACACTTTGGTTTTGGACCAGTGAATTGGTGGTGTTGACTGCCTTAGCATTTCCTGAAGGCCTTTGATCGGTGGTGGTGTAACCTCTCTCACTGGCGAGCTCCTAGCAGGGAGAGGCCGGCTGAGCACGCTCTACCTTGATGAGACTCGGGGCCACAAGGCGGGGGCGGGGGGCTTGGCACCCGTAGGAGGTTCAGTTTCTGTCGCCCTCCCCCTGGTCCATGTACCAGCAGCTGTTCTTCTAGAGTGTCACCCCTACCTCCTTTCAGCCCCCATTGGCCTCGGCAAGTGCCACACTAGGGACAGCCCCTCACAGGCCTTTACCCCAGCCCTGCACACGGACTTCCATCCCAAGGCTGGTGGGCAATCAGCCAGGGAAGCCCGCGCCTGCAAAGAAAGGCTCTTGGGAGTTTACCTCCTGCCGCGGACTCAGTAGCAGTTGGTTCCCAGAGCCAGTCTTTCTTCTGCAACCAGGACTTCACCACAGTGTATGCCTGGGCAAAGATGACCCTAACCGTCCTTCGGGAAATACTGGTTTTTCTTTCCACTTATGTGACCCCCTAAGCCACCAGTATAGAAGGGGGTTTTGTCTGCTGAGTTATTTTTAATCTCACGGGCACAGCTGAGCATCCCAAGGGCTTAATAAATACTCCTGTGCCACCGAGTTGTTTGTTGTTTGTACGGGGCCTATGTTTGTTCCCCTGCTTTTGTCTGACAAAATCCTTGACAAATCTGAATTGTCTCCAATATTGTTTCAGAACCAGGCAAATGGTATTGTCATGGGGAAGCTCGCCCTTACCTGTTTCTGTCTCTGCAGTGACCACTGCAAAGTCTTTTCCCCTAAGACGTGCCTGCGTGAGAACGTTTTCCATGGTGAACGTCGGCCGTAGTTCAGGACTCCCTTTCCTCTTTGGGGCAGCTGAATGAATTCCCTTCATTAGGACTGTGGTTCGGTTTTTGGTTGCTTAATACAAGGCCTGAAACTGTGCAAGGCTCTTTCATGAGCATTAATTCATTTGGTCCTTGTTGGAGATTGAATCACGTCCCCCACAAAAGGCACGTTCAGGTCCCAACCCCTGGTCCTGTGGGTGTGAGCCCATTAGTAAAGAGGCCCTTTGAAGATGCCATTAGTTAAGGTGAGCCCGCCCTGAAGGGGGGGTGGGCCTTCATCCAGTGCGGCTGAAGCAAAGGAAATTGGACACAGAGAGGAAGCCATGGAAGACAAAGGAGAAGACACACCATGTGTACTGCCATGTGATGGAAAAGCCAGGTGCCAAGGATAACTAGCAGCCAGCCCCAGAATGCCATAGTCTTCTGGGAGAAAGCATCACCTTGCTGATGCCTCGATTTTGGACTTCTACCCTCAAAACTGTGAACCAATAAATTCCTGTTGTTTAAGCCAACCCACTGTATAGAATTTATTTTAGCAGCTAGGAAACTAATGCAGTCCTAAAACAACCCATTTGTGATGGAGAAAATCCAGGCTCAGAGAAAGAAGCACATATGTAGGAAGTACTAGCATAAGCACTTCAACCCATTTGTGGGGTTTTTTTGTTTGTTTGTTTTTTTAGTTGTTTGTGTTCTTTCCGTTGTATCACCCCAAAGGACCTTTGGATTAGAAAATGAATTTCTTTTAGGTGTTACATTAGTTCTGAACAAGTTCTCTTTTGTAGGGAAATTAATCGAGCCTATCTTCCTAAATATGTCCTCGTTAAAACACTTCCAAATTCCTATAAGCCATGCTTTATGTGTTCCTGTAATTAAATACAAGAGGCAGGAAGGAAGATTTTCTTCTAATAAAATTAGAAATTGCCTTCTTTTCAAATCTGTGCTTTTCTATTGCTCTAAGCAAGTTGTAGACATTATAATTTGAAAATGGTCGCTCTGTTTTATAGATTAAGAGTGAAACAAATTATTTAAATTCACATTTTAAAACTGATGAAAAACTTGGTAATATCTTGGCTTATAGGCCATCCTCATGTACCATGACTTTGTTGGTTTCCCAGATATTACCAAGTTTTGCAGTAGATTTTAACTAAACAAAAAGAAAGGTTTATAACCCAGTGTACAAGAATATCTTGGGGGCTCACTGATGAACGTTAGAGGGTCTGGAAAAATCCCTGAAATTATATCCAAAACTTACTGAGCTCTTCTGATTAGAGGTTTCATCTTTTTCATCTGATCCTCAAAAGACATCATCAGTCAGTTTGTTTTCTGTGTTCATAACAAATTACCTTGAACTTGAACAGCAGCTTAAAATGACGTTTATTACCTCACAGTTTCTGGAGGTCAGGAGTCTGGGCACGGCTTAGCTGCATCCTCTGCTCAGGGCCCCCCCAGGCAGCCTTCCTTTCTGGAGCTCGGGCCCTCTTTCAGACTTCCATGGTTTTGGAAGAATTGTGTTTCTTGCGGCTGGAGGACTAAGGTCTCGCCTTCTTGCTGGCTGCCAGCAGGGACTGCTCCCAGCTCCTGGAGGCCCCCACAGTTCCTGCCACCTGGCCCTGTCCATCACTCTGCCATGTTCTCTTGGCTGGAAGCAGGTCACAGGTTCCGTCTGCACTCAAGGAGGGAGGGATTATGATTCACTGGGGGGAGGGGGGTCACCTTAGCATTTGTTTGCCACAGTCACCTCCTAACAGCCGAGAAGAACTGCTGTTCTGGAGCCTTTGGAAACTACATCAACGACATCCTACAAACATTTCCGATAGTTCCGATGTCCATAGAAGAAACTTGGCATGACCAAATGCAAAAAAATATTGATGAGGCTTATTTTTTTTTACATGGAGTAGATGCCAAGAAGGGAGTCCAATTGTGAAAGAGGGAAAAGAGCTCCTTCTCGTCTGCTGGGAAGAAGAGCCACAGTAAACACTGTT
>JAQZBX010042131.1:0-22118 GCA_029593785.1 Cabassous unicinctus | reverse complement strand
TATGTATGCTATTGTTAAAGATTTATTCTGCTCAGTATATATCAATTTTCATATGTTTTCTTCCAAAATATATGAAATTATTTCATGAATATTTTCTAATTTTCTTCATAATTGATGACCATAACTTTTATGTTTCTTCTCTTTTATTTTTATGATTTCATAAATTATAATTTTATAAATTTCATAAATTATAATTTTAATTATGATTTATCCAAATTTGGGTAAATCATAATTAAAATTGATAAATATATATTTTTTTGTTTATGACTTCAAATGCTTCAAGGAAAGTACCTGGAAATCATTGAGTTTTTCATATGGATATTATGAAATCAATATTCTTTGAAAAAATAGTGTTTTAAGGAAATAATTCTAACCAAAATGCTATTATGCTATTAAGAGTAATAAATAGCAAATGAAATATTTGCCTTAGAAACTAGATTTCAATGGAAGAAGTGAATTAAAATGATTGGTTTTTATTATGATTGACTTCTTTTATATTTTTATATTTTTTGTTTTTTAAGAAGCATTAGATTGCATAAGTATTACATGAAAAATATATGTGATTCCCATATTCCCTATCCCCTTCCCATCCCACATTAACATCTTTTATTAGTGTGGTACATTTGTTACAATTGATATTGAAGCATTACTACTGATCTTGGACTACAGTTTACATTACAGTATACACTCTGCTCCACACAATTTTATAGGTTATGACAAAATGGATAGTGGTCTGTATCTGTCATTGCAATGTCATGCAGGACTATTCAAATGACCCCATAAAGCCTCCATATTACACCTATTCTTCCCTCTCCCTCCTCTCAGAACTTCTGGTGATCACTGTATATATATCAATGATAAAAGTCCTTCAATTGCTAGAATAAGTCTATAATAGAATAGTAATAAATCTAATTTAGTCCATTGTTCATTTCCTAATCTTGAGGATTTGGGGATGGTGATAACTACTCTGTTTCTAGTTGAGAGGAGGCTTAGATCCCATGGAGCAGATGGATATAGCTATCATGTTTGCAGTTGTAGATACTCTCTGTTCCTTGGTATGGTCGTTATTCATCATCATCTCCTTTTCAGTTGTCCTGGGTAAGTCCAATGAACTGGAGAGTAGGTGTTGCAGCTTTGCTGAGATTCAGGGCTCAACTGGCACATGAACAGACAAAAGATTTAAGTCTCTGGTATGTATATTTAACAAGTATTATGATAATTAAAGGTATAAATAAAAGGGGCACAAAGCCATGTGCAGTGAAACTATAAATGAGCCTTATTCTGTTACACTGGGGCTCAAAAATTCCAAAGACCCACCGACAGGTTGCCACATTCCTGAGCTTCTCTGCCCTGATTATAATGTCTAAATTTCTCTAGAGCCCTCAGGAGCCCTGTTATTTGAGGCATTGTTTGCTGTGTCAGTCAATGAGATCCTGCTGAGACTTGCATAAGCATAACCTTTGGAATTACCTCCTGACTCACTTTGAAATATCTTAGCAATAAAAACTCATTTGTATTTAATATTTCCCCCTTTTGGTTGAGGACTTTTTCCAGATGCATTGCTTGGTGGCACTTTGTAATAGTCCCTCAGTACCATGGAAGCTCATCCCCAGGAGTCATGTCCTACGCCAGGGGGAAAGTACTGCATTTATAGGCTAAGTTTGGCTTAGAAAGACTCCACATTTGAGTAACAATAAGGCTTTCATGAGGTAGCTTTTACGCAATATATAATACTAGGCTAAGTTTAAATTTCACAAGAAAATGTTCATAAGTGCAATCATCAATATCAAGGGCCTGGCATAATGACCTGTCTTCCTTCAGTAGGCACTGCCCATGATTTTCTATTAGATTCTTGCTTTTCTTTTAGAGAATGTAGCAGGACTCCCAGGATAGGAATACAATATTCTTTTGGTTGTTGTGTGAGTCTCCACCCACCAAGACAATGTCCCATGGACACTTGAAAATATTCATATGCCTTAGAGACCTGCCCAAGGTAGTCCCCTCCTCTACACATCACCAATCACTAAGAGCCTGTACCAGTGATCTCCCTCTGCCACAATTGTGACCCTTTGTGATCCAAAACCTCCAAAAATGAAGCAAAAAAAAACACACAATAAAATTAATAATAAAATAATAATTTAAAAAATAAGAAATAAAATACAAAAATACAAAATAAAAATAAAAAATTGAAATAAAGTAAAAAATATACATTGTGTCTTTCATCACTTGTGATGACACTTGTGCTAATACCCTCCAGTTTTGACCACTGTAGCTTCGTAGAATGTTTTTAAGTCAGGTAGTGTGATTCCTCCAATTTCATTTTTTTCTTTTTTAATACATCTTTGGCTATTTGATGCCCCTTACTCTTTCAAATAAATTTCATAATTAGTATTTCCAATTCAGTAAAAATTGCTCTTGTACATTTTTGGGGATTGCATCAAATCTGTAAATCAACTTGGGTAGGACAGACATGTTAATCATGTATAGTCTTCCAATCCACGAACATGAAATATTTTTCAATTTCTTTAAGTCTTCTTTGATTTCCTTTAACAATGTTGTGTACTTTTATGTGTACATGTCTTTTACATCTTCAGTTAAGTTTATTCTTAGGTTTTTGATTCCTTCAGTTGAAATTGTAAATGGATTTTTTTTCTTGATTTTCTTCTCAGATTGCTCATTATTGGTGCAAAGAAATGCTACTGATTTTTGCATTTTGATCTATATCCTGCTTCTTTACTGAATTTATTACCTCTAGAAGATTGGTTATAGATTTCTCATGGCTTTCTATGTATAGGATCATTCATCTGCAAATAGTGAAATTTTTCTTCTCCCTTTCCAATTTGGGTGTCTTTTATATCTTTTTCTTGCCTAAGTGCTTGAACAAGTACTTCTATCACAATGTTTAAAAATACCCATTTTATCTAAGTGGCATCCTTATGATTTTCCAGATTGTAGAAGGAATGCCTCTGAATATGATGTTAGTTGAATATGAATATGATGTTAGCTGTGGGTTTTTCATATATGTCCTTTATCATGTTGAGAATGTTTCCTTACATTTTTATCATTTGAAGTGTTTTTATCAAGAAAAAATATTTTGCCAAATGATTTTTCTGCATCAATAGATATGATCATATGATTTTTAAAAAAATCTGTTAATCTGTGTAATCTGTTACATTGACTGATTTTATTATGTTGATCCATCCTTTCATACCAAGGACCTAACACATTTGGTCATGGTGTATAATTTATTTCAGTTTTGTTGAATATGAATAATAAGTATTTTGTTGACAATTTTAGCATCCAGTTTCATTAGAGAGATGGGTCTGTAATTTTCCTTTCTTCTCGTTTGTTTATGTGGCTTTGGTGTTAGGGTGATGTTGGCATCATAGAATGAATTAGGCAATGTACCTTCCACTTCCATTTTTTTTTGAAGAGTTTAATCAGGACTGGTCTGAAGTTCTTTCTAGAATAATTGGTAGAATTCAGCTGTGAAGCGATCTGGTCCTGGGCTCTTCATAGTTGGGAGGTTTTTGATGACTCATTCAATCTTTTTATATGTGATTGGTCTATTGAGTTCATCAATTTCTTCTTTCATCAAAATAGGCTACTTGTATGTTTCTAGAAATTTGTCCATTTTATCTAAGTTATCCATCTTGTTGGAATACAATTTTTCAAGTATCCTCTTATGATTGTCTTTATTTCTGTGGGACCAGTAGTGATACCCCTTCCTCATTTTTATTCTCTGTATTTGAATCTTCTCACTTTTTTCTTTAATTGTCTAGCAAAGGGTTTGTCAATTTTATTAATCTTCTCTAAAAACTAGCTTTTGGTTTTCTTAATTTTTTCTAATGTTTTCCAATTTTCAATTTCCTTTACCTCTGTTCTAATTCTTGTTATTTCTTTCTTTCTACTTGTTTTGGAATTAGATTGTTGCTCTTTTTTTAATTCCTCCAGATGTGTAGTTAGGTCTTTCATTGTAGCTCTTACTTCTTGTTTTATATAGGCATTTATGGCTATAATATTTCCCTTTCAGCACTGCTTCTGCAGATTCCCATAGGTTTTGATAAATTGTCTTCTCTTTTTTATTCATTTCAAGGTAGCCACTGATTTTTTTTGCAATTTCCTCTTTGACCCACTGATTGTCTAAGGCTGTTTTGTTTAACTTCCATATCTTTGTGACTAAACTGCTTCTCTGCCCCTTAATGATTTCCAGCTTCGTTCCATTGTAGTCAGAGAAGTTACTTTGCATAATTTCAATCTTTCTGAATTCATTGAGAATTGTGCTGTGGCCTAGCACGTGGTCTATCTTGGAGAATGATTCATGTGCACTGGAAAAGAATGTATATCCCACTGTATTTGGGTGTATTGTTATGTATATATCCATTAGGTCTAGATCCTCTCATGTATTATTTAATGGTCTCTGTTTCTTTATTGACCCTCTGTCAAGGTGTCCTGTCTATCAGTTGTGACTTCTCTACACATGCCTCTTCTATCTCTTTTATTTAAATCTATCATTGGTGCTGGAGTTGGTAGGTGTATGCCCAAGAGACTTGGATCTTTGTCCTGTTCATGTGCCAGCTGGGTCCTGAGCCTCAGCAGAGTTGCAACACCTACTTTCCATTTCATTGGACTCACCCAGGATAATTAAGAAGGAGATGAAGATGGACAACCACCATACCCAGGAACCAAGAGAGTCTACAACTCCAAGCGAGTCCCATCCATCAGCCATATGGGATTGAAGCACCCTCTCAATTAGAGGTAGAGTGGGCTTCACCATGCCAGAATCCTCAGGACTGAGAAATAAAATATGGACTAGAGTGGACTTACTGGTATTCTACTATTGACTTATTGTGATTCTAGAAAGGGAAGAAATTATAACACTGATGTAGAGACAGTGGCCACTGGAGGTGCTGAAAGCAGAGAGAGGGAAAAAGAAGTGTAATATGGGGGCACTTTCAGGACCTGGAATTGTCCTGAATGACATTGCAATGACAGATATAAGCCATTATATATCTTTCCATAACCTACAGAATTGAGTGGGAGAGAGTGTAAACTGCAATGTAAACTATAATCCATCCTTAGTGGCAGTGTTCCAAAATGTGTTCATCAGTTGCAATGAATGTACCACATTTACAAAAGAAGTTGTTAATGTGGGGAAAGTTGGGAGGTGTGGGGAGTGGGAAATATAGGAACCCATTATATTTTTAAATGTAACATTTTATTTAATTTAAGTATCTTTTAGAAAAAAATAGAAAATATATTTTAAAAATATGTTGTCTGATGATAATATTGATGTATTAAAGTCCCCCACTGTAATTGTAGAGCCATCTTTTTCTCCACATCTGCTTCCCCCTGTGTATATTTCTTTTCTTTTATTGTGCCATTCATCATCATCACATCTGTTATCTTTTTATGTATGTCTACAGTTTCTTCTGTATGTTCACCCAGTGTCTTCTTAATATCCTTTATCTCTTCCTTTACTTCATTTACTTGATTCATGATATTTGTTTGGACATCCCTGTTTAGTTATTCCATGTTCCACATCTCCTCTTTTTTCAGTTTGTTCAGTAGACTGTGCCATGCTTTCCTGTTTTGTAGAATGGCTTGTATTTTTTTGTTGGTGTCTAGGCATTGGTTTATCTTGATGAGCTTATTTGGTTGGTTAGCTTCTCTTTCTACTCTAAGGTTTTATTTAATTGTTTGGGTTTTTTTTCTATGTTGCTAAAGTTCCACTTTGACCTTTTTATTCAATTTCCTTGTCCTTGTCTTTGTTCCCTTGGAAAAAATATTTGGATCAAAGAAACAGAAAGAGATAGGAAGAGAAAAAGAATAATAGTAATGATAATTTTAAAAGGTAGAAGAGGTATGGTATAAGAACTATGAAAATAAATATGTAATATGTGTAAAAAATCATAAAAGTATAAAGGAATAAGAATAAAAGGGAATAGATAAAATGAAATAAGAAACTAAATGGAGAAAAAAATAGTATGAATTAAAAAGCTGGAATGATGTGGATAGTAAAAGAAAATAAAAAGAGGGAGAGGGGGAAATTTAAAAAAATGAAGGCCAAAAAATATGGTGGAATGAAAGAAAAACAACACAAAACAGAAAAATGAAGGAAAGAAAAGAAATAAAGTACTTAGAAAAAATAAGTAAAAGAAAAAAAAAAGAAATAAAAGGGAAACACATCAAACAAGAAACAAAACAGCAACAACTAAAAAAAAAGAAAACAACTCTTATAAAATAAAATTAATAACAGATCCAGGAAAACCTAAAACAAAAAAAATATGTCTATATGTTCCCTATCATAAGGTATCAGCTGGGTACCTAATAACGTGGTGGTTTACTGTCTGCATCGCTACACTTAGGAAACCCAGGAATTGTATGTGCAGGGCAGGAATTTCTACACTGAGCTACACAGGTTAAGCTGGCTTCAGAATTCTTATCTGGCTCTATCTACCCCCTTTCCCTCAGGCAGTTGCTGGATACTGGCTGGTTAAGTGTGTTTCTCTGCCCCTTCTCTAAACTTGTTCCACTCTCTCCCAGGGTGGCTGGGTGTGATAAATTGCCTGATCAGATACACCCTCCCCTCTCTCTAGCCACCTCAGTGCTGGCTGGGGTCCTTTCTGAGATTCAAAGGGGGCTCAGCTAGCCAAAGTCACTGAAAAGAAACCACTTTCCAACCTCCACCAGATCCCTCTTCTTCCCAGGAAATGTTCTGTCCCAGTTATTGGGATGCAGTAATTCAGGGGCTTTACTGAGTCTATTTGCCTTAAGGGTGGTGTATATGTGCCATTTCCAGCCACAGTGGTGAGTAACTCACAGTTTTTCCCTTGGCTTCTTATCTGTCTAGTTCACTCCTGGATGATGCACAGCACTTTCCCATTCTATATTTCTCCGAAGCAGGTCCCTTAGATAGGTTTTTGCCCTTTCTCCATTCTCATTTGTGGCAGAGTTGGGCTCTGCCTACCTACTTTGATGCCATTTTCCTGGAAGTCCTTGTGATTTGTTTTATGATGTCTTCTATTTCTTCTAGGTTCAGTGTAGATTATTTGTGTGTTTCTAAGAAGTTGTCCTTTTTGTATACATTGTCTAGTTTGTTGGTGTATGGTTGCTCATAGTACCCTCTTATGTTCTCTTTTATTTCTGCAGGGTCTGTGTTGAAGCTCCCTTTCATTTCTCATTTTATTTATTAACATCTCTCTATTTTCTTTGCCAGTCTTGCTAAGGGTTTTTAGGTTTTGTTGATCTTCTCAAAGAACCAACTTTTGCCTTTATTGATATTCTCTATTTTATTTTTTTCCCCTCAATTTCATTTATTTCTGCTCTGATTATTACTCTTTCTTTAATTCCCCTTGGTTTTGGACTAGTTTGCTGTTCCTTTTTTGTTCCTCCAGGTGTGCAGTTAGGTATTCAATTTTATTTTTAAATGTAAACTTTGAGGGCTATAAATTTTCCTCTCAGCACTGCCTTTGCTGTATCCTATAGGTTTTGTTATGCTGTATTCTTGTTTTCCTTCATTTTGAGTTATTTAATGATTTCTCTTGCAATTTCTTCTTTGAGCTACTCATTATCTAAGAGTGTGTTGTTTAATCTCTAGCTATTTGTGAATTTTCCTTTTTTTCCATCTGTTATTGATTTCCAGCTTTAATACATTATGTTCAGAGAAATGTTTTGTAGAATTTCATTCTTTTTAAATTTATTGAGTCTTGTTTGTGACCCATAATATATGTCTATCCTGGAGAAGTATCCATGAGCACTTGAAAAGAATGTATGTAGTGCTCTTTTGTAGTGTAATTTTCTATAAGTGTCTCTTAGGTCTAAGAACTAAGATGCTTTCTGTTTTCTTATATATCGTCTCTCTAGATTGTATATCCAATGCTCAGAGTGATGTACTGAAGTCTTCAACTATTATTGTAGAGGCTTCAACTCCTCCCTTCAGCTTTGTCAGCATTTGCCTCATGTATCTTGTTTTAAGTTAGTTGCATAAATATTTACTATAAATATTACTTCTTGGTAAATTGCTCCTTTTATTAATATATAATGAGTTTCTTCATCTCTTAAACCAGTTTTGCATTTAAAATATTTTTGCCCAATATTAGTATTGTTATTCCAGATGATTTTTGGTTACTGTTTGTGTGGAATATCTTTTTCCAACCTTTCACTTTCAAATGATTTTGTCCTTACATCTAAAGTGAGTGTCTTGTGGAAAAGGCTTAGATGGTGCATATATTTTTATCCATTGTGTCAGTCTCTGTCTTTTTTTAAAAAAGATATATTTTATTTATTTATTTCTCCCCCCCCACCTCATTGTTTGAACTCACTGTCTGCCCTCTGGGTCTGCTCATCTTTTTGTTTTTTCAGGAGGACCCTTGAGCTACCTCCATTCCCTGCTTGTTGTATCATCTTTCCATTAACATTCAATGATATTACTGTAAAGGTATACTTAATTCATCCATTATATCCTTTGGATTTCTGTTGTCATATCTTTTTATTGTCTGTCTTTTTACCCTGGAATATACTCTTACTAATAGCCTTCATTCTACACTCTACCTTTCAGCCTCCCTTTACTATTTCTTGTAAATTCAGACTTTTGGTAATATGCTATCTCAGTTTTTCTGTGAAGACTTCTGAAAACTCCTGATTTTTAAGGACAGTGTTGTTGGATTAAGAATTCTTGGCTGGCAGTTTTTGTCTTTCAGTATTTTAAATTCATCACATCACTTTCTTCTCACTTCCATGGTTCCTGATAAGTGATAGGAAGTTAGACTTATCAAGCTTCCCTTGTATGTGATGTATTGTATTACCCTTGCTGTTTTCAGCACCCTCTCTTTATCTCTGATATATGTCATTCTGAATAATAGGTGTCTGGGGGCAGTTATATTTGGATTTATTCTATTTGTGGCATGTTCTTCTTAGATATTGATATGTATGCTTTTCATAAGGTTTGGGAAATTTTGGGTCATTATTTCTTCAAATATTGTTTCTGCCCATTTTCAGTTCTCTTCTCCTTCTGGGACACCCATAATGTATATGTTTGTCTTTTTCATATTGTCATTCACTTCCCTGAGGCCCTTTACAATTTTTTTTCATTATTTTATTCCTGTCTATTCTCCTGTTTTTAAAGTTCAGGTTCTCTGTCATGAATTTCACTTATTCATTCTTTTGCCATTTCAAATCTGCTGTACATATATGCATCTAACATATTTTCAGTCTCATCCACTGCATTTTTCATTCCCATAGGTTCAGTTACTTTTCTTTGTAGGCTTTCAAATTGTTCTTTAAGCCCCCCAGTGTTTTCTTAATATCCTTTATCACTATACTCATATTTTCCTTGAAATCCTTGACATAATTTATAAAATCTGCATGATTATCATTGATTATTTTACTTGAATCCTGTGAATTTTCAGAATCTTTCGTTTGTTCTGTTGATTGGTCATATGTTCATTTTTCTTAACATAGCTTGTAATTTTTTGCTCATGTCTAGACATCTGATTTTGTTGGTGAATTTAATCTGACAGTCAATTTCTCTCTCTTGCCTATGGTTTGTGATTTTGTTTCAGAGCTTTTCTTTAGTTTTTGCTTTAACTTATTGTAAGTCTTTAAAATTGTGCAGCTTAAGTTATCAAAATAGTGCCAGGGATCCACTAATGGGGCAAAGAGCAGATCCAAGGGACCTGGGACAAGAGAGACTCCAAATTGCCGACTAGCCTTCCTGCAATTTCCTGTCCAGCCAGCATATGGAAATCTTCAGCAAATCTTTCCACAGAGGTTACCCATGATTCTTGTATTGCCAGAACCAAGATTCAAAGCACCTTCTGATGGTCAAACTCTCTGAAGACAAACCACTCTCAATCCTCTGCTGCATCGTCCCTCTACCCAGGAAGGAAAACATCTGTTCACCTCTCAGCTGGCTACTGTGATTGATCGTTTACCCAGGCTTTTCCCTTTGAGGGCAGGGGATGGTTGCCACTCCTGGCTGCAAGGTTAGTAACCCACAGTTTTCATTTTGGCTTCTTCATCTCTCTGCCTATTGCCCTCTTGGTGGATGCATGGCACATCCCTGGTCTGCAGATTCCTTAAACAGGAAATTGTACCAATTTCTGGATCTCCTCTGAATTTTAATTTGTTCCTTTGATTGGACCATATCTTCCTGTTTATTAAATATGTCCTTTAAATTTTTGCTGACTTCTAAGCATCTGTTTGTCTTGATGAGTTTACTCGGTCTGTTTCTTTCTTGGCTATTTTTTATTGTTTTTTGGATTTTTATTAAGGTTCTTCTTTGACACTTTCCCATGTTTAACTGGTAAGAACTTGACCAGGTTCCTGCACTTGTCAAGGTGCCCCCTTACCAGCAACTTGTACAATTTAACCTTGCCCCCCACCACTTCCCCTATGCCATGGAAAGCTGCCTATTTTCTCGCCATGTCTGCAGTCCACCCAATGTGGAGAAAATAGTCTCATCAACAAATTGAGATGGGAAATCATATCCAATTGCAAAAAATTAAAGAATATACCTACTATATACCATATACAAAAATTAATTCAAAATGGAACAAGTGTGTAAATAAAAGTATTAAAATTATAAACTCTTAAAAGAAAATGTGTGGAAACATTTCAGGACCTTGTGTTAAGTAATGTTTTCTTAGACTTTACAAGAAAAGCATGAGCAACAACAAAAAAACAAATACATAACTGAGACTTTCAGCAATGAAAGTAAATATTTATGTATATGACTTCATAGGGAGAGTGGTGGAGCAGCAAGGCTAAACTATGCAAGTTTCTGGTGAGGGGGCACCTTGATAATTGCAGGAGGAAGTGACAGGTTGTGGGGCAAGAAACACAGCCAACAAAAGGGACCTTGCTGGTCACAGGGGGAAGTGACACAAGTGGCTTGTGAGGGAGGCCATACTGGCATAGGCACATGGAGTCAGACATGGGGGGAAATAGTCAGCAGTGCTCAGATTTCAGAGGCCAAGGGACCATGATACAAGATCCAGGAAGGAGAAGGGGGGTGAGATTGAGAGAGGGCACCATAGAGGAACTAGCAAACTGTGGTACTTTTTTGGGTACCTGATCTGGTTCATACCAGTTAAATGTTGAAAATTCTAAAGACTTAGAAGAAGCTGAACCAAGTATCTTCAACAAATTGGGCTGAGAAATCATATCCAATAACAAAAAATGAAAGTGCACAGCTACCATATACCATATAGAAAAATTAATTCAAAATGAATCAAGTGTATAAATATAAGTATTAAAACTATAAAACTATAAACTCCTAAAAGAAAATATGGGGAAACATTTAAGGACCTTGTGTTAGGTAACATTTTCTTAGACTTTAAAAGAAAAGCATGAGAACAAAAGAAAAAATACTCAATAACAAAAAACCAAACAATCCAATTAAAAATGGTCAAGGAATTTCAATAGACATTTCTTCAAAGAAAGATTTACAAATTCCCAATAAGCAAATGAAAAGACATTCAACATCTTTAACCATTAGGGAAATTGAACTCAAAACCAACACTATATACTATTTCACACCCACTAGGTTGGCTACTCTTCAGAAAATGATAAATAATTGTTGGCAAGAATGTGGAGAAATTGGACACCTCATATATTATTGTTGGTTATGTAAAATGATGGCGCCATTGTGACAAAGAGTTTCATGGTTTCTCAGTGAGTTAAGCATAGAATAAACATATGGCACATAATGCCATGTCTAAGTATACCAAAAGAATTGAAAACAGGGACTTGAACTGATATTAGTGCAGTCATGTTCATAGCAGCATTATTCACAATTGCCAAAACGCAGAAACAACCCAAATATCCACCAATGTAAGAATGTACAAACAAATAGTGGCATATACTTATCATGGAATATTATTCAGCTGTAAAAATAAATAAAGTTCTCCTACATGCTAAAACAATGATGAACCTTGAAGACATCATGCTGAATGAAATAATTTTATTTTATGATCAAATAATACAATATGCAAATTCAGAGAGTCAGGTTTTAGCAATTTGAATACAGGTTACCAGTGAGATGATTGGGCTGTAGAATGAGGAGTTGAAGTGATGAGTATGTCTTGGTAATTGTTGGTGATGATGGTAGCACAACATTATGAATGCATTCATCACCATCAAATTGTATATTTGAAAGTGATTAAAATGATTGATTTAGTTAGTAGATATAATAAAACCATTGTAAAAAATAAACTTTTCAACACGAAGAGTAAATTTTAATGAAATACATTGACTGTAGCTAATAATACAATTGTAATAACATTGGTTTAGCAATTGTTTAAAACTTTCTAAACTAATGTAAATTGTTTGTAATAGGAGAAACTCTTTCTGTGTGTTTAGGTTGGTATATGTGAACTCTGTCCTTTCTCTATGGTTTTTCTATTTAGCTACAGCTGCTCTAATAAAAAGAAATTGTAAACACCCCAGTCAATGAACTCAGAGAAATGTATGAAGAATCTACATAAGAGGTCTAGAGAACACTGAATTAAGGATGCCAATATCTGGAAATAATAAGAAAAGAGAGAAAACGGATGGAAGAATATTGTAAATAAGTACTATCATATTGGTAAGAAAAACATTCTTTCATTTAAATGAGATACAGAATATTAAAAAAAATAAACCAGGCTATTAATCATAATACTTCAGGCATAAAAGATATATAAAAATATATTAAAGAGAAGTTCTGAACTAGGAAACTATGAATTACATCAAATTTGTATTGAGCCCTTTATTGCGCATTTGCATGTCCTTAGGATATTATATGAATGAATCTACTATGAGATTACCATAAGAACACTGATGGGAGGAATTAGCGTAGGAGATGAACAGAAGACATATTGTGTGACAGTCTGAATTAGAAAAAGAGGAATGGAAGCTGTGGGAGGAATATTGCTGGAAAAATGAACTAGATAGAAGAGAAGAGGATATGTTAAAGAAATTAGGTTTTTCAAAAAAAATTAACCATTGTACGTAGAAATAGCATAAAATTATTAGAATGAATTACTAGGTCCTAAAAATCAAGAGGTGCATTTGAGGAGACATGCACCTGATACACAATCTGTGTGCGATTTTTCAGTACTGCCCAAAGGCAATTACAAAGGCTTTACTGGCAGCCATATTGGAGAAAGCTGCCCTCCCACACAGACTTGTTGAATGGCCAGTACATTGAGGTAGCTGAAGGGAGTTGTAGTCAAGGGCTCAGGCCCCCTTGCTTGGTCATGATCTTGTGCATATCTGCATTCTTAGGGGAGGTGCCTCCATTCTGAGGCCTCCCCTCAGAGGATCAAAACCAAGGCCTTTCTCAGGTGCCTCCTCTGAGATCTCCATGTCTGGAGAAATTTGGATTAAAACTTAAGGACTTTTCCTCCACTCCTCCTCAGGCAAATGTACTTTTCCACTACTAGACACCTGTCCCTTTCTTACCCACAATCTTTGGAACCATAAAACTGCAGAAGCCTTTTATTTTGGGTACCCTCAGCAGAAAGATATACCCATGTCAATACTGATCAAACTGGCCTTCTCTTGCTGGCACCGTTCCATGGGAGAAAATGAACAGGTAAGAGTAGCCATCTTTCACTCCATTATGCTCTTGCATATATTATCAAGATAAGAGATTAATGTTTTCACTCTTTATGTCCATTTTTGACTCTTTTAATCTGATACTTTGACAACTGGCATGTCAGGTCAGCTCTGGCTCAGCTCAGCTCAGTCTTTCAGATTTTGATACCCTTAAAAGTGCAACTTTCCCTCAATCAAAAAACAACACAAAACAAAGTTCAATTTTTTCTCAGCTCTTGATACCTTCAAAAGTGTGAAAAGTACAAATTTCTCTCAGTTAAAAAAATTATACAAAACACAAATAATTTTAGTTTACATCTTCTGTGGTCTCACACAGTCTAAGAAAAATATTTCACTTTGTATTTTGTCTTCTTAAAATTGTAATTCTATCTAATAAAGTAGTTCTATAGTATGTTTAATGAGTTCATAGCATTATTGCCCCCAAGCATTGCATACACTTTTTTGAAGGAAAAAATACATCATATACCTCTACATCTGAAACTCAACCATTTCCTTGGCTTTTTTTGAAGCATTTAAAGGCATAATGAAAATATATTTTAAAAATGTTAACTCTCATTTTCTCAAATATACTTTATGTTAAATTCATTTGAGTTTATATTGTGCAGATGGAGTAAGTATAAAGAGATCACTGCAACAGAATAAAGGGGACAGCTACAAACATGCTCATGTATAAGCATTTAATATATGACAGAAATAATGTGTAATAATACAATAAAAGTAATATATATTTTTCAATAAGTGGTGCTTAGGCAGTTCAATAATCATGACTGTCCTACCTCTAACCAAAAATAAATATGTAAATAAGAGTGAAACTTACTTATTTTAGCCACTAACAGAAAAAATGTTCTTCAGGATACAATGTAGGTAAGGTGATCTTAAACAAGAAATAAAAGACAAACCAGAGTAAAAGTATTGATAAATTTAGTGATATTATAGTTGAGAATTTTTCTTCAAAGGATATAGACAAGCACAAAGTTCTACGTAGCAAACTGATTTTATCTGCCACACATCATGTAGATAGAAATTACACAGAAAAGGATTACCGTAACACTATCTAAGTATATTAAAATTTAAAATCACCATCAGGAATGTGTGTTTATGTGTGTGTGTGTGTTTGTGCTTGTATGTGCATATATTTCAGTACACCAGAAAAATGTTAAATATATGACATTATAAAGCAGTTTTAATAAGTTGAACAAAGAAAACTCTAAAGCATTGTTGATATAATTGGCACAACCAGTTTAGAAATAGTGTGGCAATGTAGGAATATATTTGGACTATGTTATATCTGAGTGAACCCTCAATTTTCAGTGTAGAATTAGTTCTAATTTATAGTTAAAATCCTTAATGTGTTAACTCCAGCCCTTCTCTCTGGAACCAAAGATGATTGAACAGCCACTATCTAAGTGTCAAGAGAAAACAGTTTATAGAAAAGATAATCAAGTCCCTACATACATTCCTTGCCCTCATTTGTCTTTTATTGGGCCTAAGCTTGCTTCAAAATTGAGCTTTATATTAATGGTGTAGTGGAAAAAACATCATCTAACAAGGAGAATCACTAAAAATTTATGAATCAGAAAAATTATATGAAGCATACTCTATTAAAATGAAAAATTTGTATGGGAAACACACAAAGGGCATACTTTGAGATCAAGAAATAAATTTTTGTATTTAATGGCCACTGAAACTAGGGTTCCTTAGATAATGCAGCATTTAAAGCCAGAAAAGTGTTTACAAATGCAATAATATTACTACTAAAAATTCTAATGAATTCTTTTAAAATTGACTCACACTATCAATTAACTTTTCTTAGAGCTATGGTATTATTTTCTCCAATGTAATAGATAAATGTGCGTAGACCTATTCTTTTAGAACCAGTTTGCACCTGTTAACTGCTCAATATTTGAGAATCATCACCTGTGAACTGTTGGCCCTATTGTAAACTTAGTACACAAGCATGTGAAAAGTGAACACAAAAGAAGAACTGACCTCCTGAGCTGAGTTTTACTAATCCACTAATTCAGTAGTGGTTTACGTGTTTCTTGTTTGGGCATATTTAAAATTTAAATTTCCAAATCTCTAGAATGAAAGCAGGGGTCTGGGGTTTCTAAACAGGGACACATGGATCAAGTAGACCTGAAGTCAAATTGTAACATGTTAACATAGCAAATAATTGAAAAATAAGGACTTAGGGGGAAATAAAAATACTCTCAAGATGAAGCCATAGTTCCTGAGTTCCTGTGGAAATCAAACAATTGAAATCAAATCAGTTTCTAACCATCAGATTATCTATTCAAGATTTAAAAATCATTTCTTTATTTATTTTCTGAAATGCACATATCTACATGTTATATGTCCCCTTAAAATCTTCCATAGATATTTAGTCTAAGATTAACACATTTCTCTTATTGTGATGTAGACACCATCAAAATAATAAGGTAAAACAAAATTATGCAAATCTTTGATGAACATAATAAGAAGATGCTCATGAATTGATCTTATGTTGATTAAAATCAACATAAGAGAGTTGGTGTCCTATGAGCAGAGGTGATAGCATATATGGAAGCAGAATGAAGGATAGATAGTTTTGTACACCCTAAAAATCAGAAAATTTTAAAGAGAAAGAACGTGTGATGTTACTTTGATTGTGACTTTTCATGGAGAAAATCAAATCCCTTAACCTCATCCAGTTAACACAAGGAGAACTCAGCAGGTAGCCATATGCAGATCAAAACTATCTGATGGTTCTTGTTTATCAAAATAGATATTGAATAAATTGTCAGGGGAACCATGGGTAAGATTTATGGATTGAGGACTGAGAGGAAAAAGACCTGCTATGTGGCATTGATGGGTTACCACAATTCATGTCCTGCTCCACACCTACATATCACTAAACAGAAGGCAACAGCCAGTTACTTCCAAGGTACAGAGTTCCTCAGCAGCTTCAATCATCTAAGTTACAATTGTGAACAAAATCTCAATAAAGCACAGCATTGGTAAAAACTGAAATTTTGAATGAGGATGAACATAAAGAAACTATTTTGGGGGGCCATAAGTATGCTGAGACACTTAATGGGAGAGTGTGACATTTTGATATGTCTAATTAATATATTCAAAGACATAAAGGATCATTTGCTTCTGCATTGTGGTATGAGAAATATATAATAGAGACTAAGGAGATCTAGAGTACTAGGGGATATTATATGTAAGTATATACAAAATTTCTTTTATTAGAAGGTCATTTCCTAGTTTGAAGAAATCTTTAAGAATATTTCTCATAATATGCATTTATAATAAACATATGTTTAAAATATGAACAAAATTAATCATCATACTATTCCTGAGATAAAAATGAAATTGGTGATTAAATATTATAAAAACCAAACAAAAGAAAAATTTTTCAGGAATAGAAAACTTAAGTTTTCTAATTAAGATAGTGTATTATATGCCAGTCACATTAATTAGAACACACACTTAGAAATATCAAATATCAAGAAATGTATAAAATAAAATATATAATATCAAGAACATGAAAGAAATAGAATCAGAAGTCACTGAGAAATAGAATTCAATGGATCCAGTTAGTCACATATCTAGAGGGAATAAACTTAGAAATTTTACATGTGAATATAAATATAAATAAGATGTGATGAAATATAAATAGATATTCTCACATGCAACCATTCAGAAAGGGTATAGCTCATTTTATAAAGTTGTTACTTGAATATAAAATCATTTAGTGATACATTTACCCAGAATAGAGCAAGGAATAAAATTCAGGTAGGAATAAATAAATTTTAAGAAATATGATGGATTCCTCAATTGTCAAAACTTTGAAAAGAAAATTATATATTTTAGACAGGATGAATATGAGCAAAGTTCAGATTTTTACTAGGATTATTATTTTGATGACAGGAGGGCTGTGTTCATCATCAGCTTCTTGCTTCTATGTTGAATAATCCATACCAAGCCATAATGAGACTCTTTATAAATTGTACAACTTGCAACTGAATATAATGAGCATAGATTTCTACAAAATAAAAGTGTTCTATATAGGAACCTAGCACTAAAAAGGGAAATGTCAAAGAATTAAATATCTAGATATAAATTGGCTAATATATTCTTAGGCTATCAGAATGATGACTAAGCCTTTGAGAAACTGAAAAATAAAACTCTTTCAATATTGAGAGTATAACTTTTATATCTTGCTTTTGGGAAATGTGAATCACATAGTATTAGCAAGAATGGTGTTCTGCAGACAAATCCAATACCATTTATTACTATATATACTCCATTTTATAACTAATGAATCATGGTTTTCTTCATGCAGAAGCTTGAATGAAAAAAGTGCAGCATACATCTTTTACAAGGAGTTAAAGAAAAATCTAAAACTTTCAAATTATATTCTGTTAAAGGGAAGGGTTTTTATATGCCCCTTTTGAATGAGGCAAACAAGTCTCAAGTATTCCAACATTAATATAGGTCTCTGTGCTATACCCATGTTGAGTCCTCAATTCCATAGTTTTCTCTTAGTTCTAATCACTTTATTACTTTGAGCATACTCATGCATATGAGTGAATTAAGGAGAGAAATTTACAAAGAATGTTTCTGTAAACCAAAACACTCAATATTTTCTTCCAGGGTGCCATTATCCAGTGCCATGGAAAAATATAAAAAGCAGAGGCACCTGTCTAGGCCCTGACATAGAAGGCATGGTCTTTTTCTTATGATACAATATATACTTTTTTGTTCTAAACCATCATAATTTTCCAAAACATTTTTAGAATTTGAAAGTCTATTCAAGAAAAAATATGTGAATTACATAAATATAGAATTGAGAGTGAAAAATTATGACAGAATTTTCTAACTTACTGCTATTTGTTAAGAACAAGATATGTACAGACTCAAAAGCTTTAGATATTTTATAGAGAAAGGTTCAAATTTAAAAAATATATAAAATAAAAATTAAATTTCATTGAAATTGAAATTTTAAGTTTTTTTTTTTTATTTAACCAAAGAAAGCCTTCCTTGGGAACTCAAAATATCTGTGGAACATTCTGCCTACAGCAGTGTTAATCTCTGTTCTGCAGACTGTAGATGAGGAGATTTACAAGTGGGGGCACCATGGAGGAGAACATGCCTGTGAGCAGATTGCCTAGAGATGTTTTATCTGCAATGGAAACTAAGACAGCAATAGCTCCAGAAATTGTAATTATAAGTAGAACTACCAAGTGTAGCATGCAGGTGGATAAGACTATATTTCAGGCTTCCATGGAATGCATCCTAAGCATCATTGAAAAAAATATTACTATATGAGATAAACAATAAGGTAGAACATAAAAAGCTCAGACTTATACTTATAGCTAGGGCTATGAACTCAGAAAACCAAACATCTAAAGATGTGATCCTCAAAATTTGAGGCAATTCACAGAAATATTGATGGATCACATTCGACTCTATGAAGGGGAGCCTGAATATAGTGCCTGTGAGGATAGAAGAATACACAAACCCACTTGTCCGTGAACAACCAGCTGCTTCGGTGTACATATGTGGGGTGATGGTGAGCCCATAGTGCAGAGGGTAGCAAATGGCAGCATATCAATCATAGGACATTAACACAAGGAGGGCCACCTCTGTGACTGCAAAGAAGGATAAATAGGAAAATCTACATAGCACATGCTGGAGAGAAATCAATTTACTGCCTGTCAGAGAATTCACAATGAATTTGGGAACAGTAACTGAAATACAGCAAAGATCTCTCAGGGACAAATTTTCTATAAAGAAGTACATTAGAGAGTTTAGATGTGCGTCAGTCACAATAATAGTAATAGTTAGAAGATCCCCAGTCAAGGTTCCCAGATAAATCACTAACAATAGCAGACTGTGTACAACTTGCAGCTCCCATGAGCTTGAGATGTCCATGAGGATGAATTCTGTGAAGATGGTGAGATTGCTCATATGTACTTAAGTGCTGAAGTTTCTCTGTGAGGCCAAATGTAAAATTATAAGATAATGCTAAAGAGCAAAATGAAGCCAATCCACAATATCCACAAAAATATGTAATAATTGGCATCAAGTTAAGGTTTCTAACCTAGAAATCAGGATACAGGAAACCAACAAAGGCATTCTTTAAAAATCAATAAATGCAAAAATTTCTTTTTTCATTTTCTTCCCCATGATATAATAGAATCTAAGTAAATATAAACATTTCCTATGAGATTTAAAGTTGAACAAGCTTTCAACATTGAGCCACACTTACAGTATTTCTTAATATATACCTAAAACTAAGTCTGAACACAACCAGGGATTATATTATTGTTTTCTACAATATCAAATGTTAAAGCAAACATACCCTGTGAGAAAGTTTCTATATAGACCAGAGGTTCTTATTACTACACAGCTGTTACTGAATCTCTTCATGTACCAGAGAACAAGGGTGACTTCTATGGAAATATGACTTAGAAGTTGTTTCTGTAGCAGAGTTAATGAGTAGTTCTGAGGATCGTCTGAGATTTTATTACAAATGAGACAAGAAATTATTCTTCAACATTCTTTAATTTTAATTACAAGAAATGTAGACGAATTCTTTTTTTCTTCTTTTGTGGCATGTCATAAAATTATACTTGATTCATATGGGAGTGTGTATCTAGAGTTCCTTTGTTTTTATTCTAGTTAACTCTCATCTGCACACAGAATCTAAGAAAAGCATTCCACATGACAATACTCCTACATAAAGCATTGTTTCACCATCTAGCATGAATTTCAATATTTAGTGAAGGGCTCACATTCTGGCCAAGTCTCTCCCTTATGTGCTTTTCTAGTTTGCAGAAATTTCCTTATTCATAAATATTATGCTAACTATAATGTATTAAATTTTGCTTCTCTTGAAGAGTTCAAAGGATAAAAAAAAATCTTATTTCAAAATATTTTAATGCCCAAACTAGTTATGTTGAAGTAGATTTTTAATACTATTTAATTTTCTTTTGTAAGAAACCTAGAATTAAGGTATTATAACTATACATGTTTAGAATTTGCATTTTGTTAATATTTTCTTTATATAAAATCCATTGTCTTTACCAATATATTTTTCAATTTTAGTGACCATTTTAATATATAGTAATAAAAATGTTGACTTGCTTACTTGGTTTGATCCACATGAATTTCTAGTGTATTGCAGAATATTTTGTGAAATTGTTTTCTAAAATATCCTTTCTAGTATATGTGGTTTCTTCTAATATTCTCAATTTCTAAAGTACAGAAATTATGGTAAGCTGATAATTTATGAACTACAAAAATATTACTCAGTGGTTAACTTGGTAAAGTTGACCGGGTTAATTCAGTGCATGTTACCAAATTAAACCAGACTTACATCAGTTTTTTTTTTTTTTTAATTTTGCTTTCTCTTTGCTCGATTAGCATCATACATTAGCACTTGAGCATTAACGTCTCCTTCCTGTCTTCTATCTCTTCAGGTTGCATCTTTTTCCTCAGTCTATAGTATTTGTCAAGTTTAATTACGCTAAATTTACCACACATCTTCTTTCTCCTTCAAAATGCACCATGATGATCAAATGAAGAGCTATGGCCATAGAAATAGTTCAGGGATTTTCCTCTATGCCTTATTACCTCAGGTATCTTTAGGAAGCATTTACTTTACAATTTTAAAATGTGGACAATAGCACAATAAGTAGGATTGCTATTTCTTGTCTAGTTTTAAAAAGATGATATATGGTAATGTATTAAAATGATCAGCATAGAACATGGCTGCTTCATAATATCTAGCAAATAAATATCAAAAATTGCTTATTGTGAAAACTACACTGGAAATCTTTACATTTCCATTGAGGTTTTAATAGTGATTATTTACTTTGATAGATTTCCATGAAATGCCATGATAACTCTTTTTTGCCTGTGTATTTTTTATCTCTCCTTTTAAATCCAGCTCAAGAAATATCTCCTTGTTGCTTCCACTATTTCAATATCAAGGGACTTTTGGTATCAATATATTTCAGATATTTTGAGTCAAACTGTGTATTCACAGACAGGTCTTCAGGTACTGTATTAAAAATAATTTAAAGTTAACAACTGAATCAGGAAAATCCAGCCTACCTTATGAGCAAAAATGCATCATATGGGGAAGAAATAATTAAGCATACAAATGATCTTGAGGCATAACAGTACTGTGTTAGAAAATTATTCATTGGTGATATCAAAGAAACTATTCAAATACTATATACAAACATACCTGAAAAGTGAGAGAAGATTATCTTCCTTAACATGAATTTATCTTTGAAATATTTAAAAGATTGATATCATCCATGATCTTGCCTCTTCCTTCACTGAATAAAATTCATGGAATCCCTTATTGGGTAGATACACTTTTTTTTAAATTGTGGGTAAAAATCAAATTTTTCACAATACAAACCAATATTTGTAAAATGATATTTAAATATATATGCATATATGTGCATTTGCTTACATAAATGTCATTTTATATATATATATATATATATATA
>JAQZBX010042130.1:0-22111 GCA_029593785.1 Cabassous unicinctus | reverse complement strand
GAGTATGGCACAAAGACTTGAGTCTCTGGATGTACACCTACAAAATCCAGCACCAAGTATAGGTTTAAATATAAGGGGCAGATGAACCATGTGCACAGAAGACATGTTTGAATCCAATTCTGTCACTCTCAGGAGCATGAACTCCAAAGTAGGGCCCACTGGCAAGGCACCAAACTCTGGAGCTATTTGCCCTAACCATAGGACCTGGGAGACTCCAGAGCCATCAGGAGCCCCACTATTTGGGGTTGTATCCATTTTGGAAGTCTATGAGATCCTGCTGCTATGTGCATAAGTGTTACCTCTGAGATGACCTCCGGACTCACTTTGAAGTATCTTAGCCATATAAACTCATTTGTCTTTACCTTTCCTCACTTTTATTCGAGGTCTTTTTCAAGTTGTATTGCTAGTTGGTGCTTGGTAGCAATCCCTCGGTGCCAGAGAGGCTCATCCCCAGGAGTCATGTCCCATGCTGGGGGGAAGGTAATGTATTCATCTGCTGAGTTTGGCTTAGAGAGAGGCCACATTTTAGCAACAAGGAGGTTCTCACGAGGCAACCTTTAGGCACCCCATAACAATAGGCTGAGTTTCAATTTCAAGATCAAAGGCTCATAAGCCTAGTTGTCAATAGCAAAGGACCATCAGTGGATCATCCTCCTTCACCAGTCACTGCCCCTGCCCTTGCAGGACTGTTGCTGCTGCTTTAGAGAATGTGGAAGAGCTCTCCAGGATGGGATTTCAGTATTCTCTCAGTTATTGTGTGAGTCTCCACCCACTGTGACAATGCCCTGTGAACATTTGAACATTTTTATATACCTTATATGTATGCTCAGGTGAACTTCCTCCTGTGCATCCCCTATCACTGACACCCCACACCAATGATCCTACCCAACCCTAGCTGTAACCTTTTTGTGATCCAAAGCTTCTTCAAAAATGAAATGATTACAATAGCCAAATACAATAAATAGGAAAATGAAACAATAACGATAAGTTTAAGAAATAAAATACATAAAATTTTTTTAAAAACTAAAAATACAATAAAATTAAAAGATTGGTATATTAGAAAAATGAAAAGTATTAAAAAATGTTTTTTTGTTGACATTTTGCCTTTCATCACCACAATATCTGGTGTCCTGTCTGTACTGTGGCACCTTCCCCCACACATTTCCCAATGTCTCACTATTTTCATTTTGTTTTCAAAAAAGTTTTAGGTCACAGAAAAGTCACACCGAGAATTCAGGAGACTCTCATATACCCAACATCCTCCCCATTTCCTCCCTCCCCCCATATTAATACCTTTTTATATGTGGATGGTAACTTTGTTATAACTGATATACAAATAGTGAAACATAGCTACTAAACAAGGTCAATGGTTTACATTATAGTTTACATTTTAGACTGTACACTTTATATATTATGATATTTACCATGTCCTGTGTTCATCATTGTTAGATCATGTAGAACATATCCACTGCCCACTAAATACCCACTGTTCAATCTATTCTATTTCTCCCTCCCCTTCCCCTTGGGGCCCATGGCAAACCCTGGCTTCACTCCTTGGATGACAAGATTCATAGATACATGCAAGAAGACTGAGGTCTTGACACACTGGTTTGTCCTCCCCTATTAGGGAAGGCCCATGTGGTCCTCCGGAGGATTGGAGTCCAGCTCCTTCCCACTCATTATGTGGGTCTCCACGCCCCGATACAACACATTGTAGCCGAATGATCACTCACACACTCCTTGGAACTCTGCTCCAGGTGTTCCTTGTCCAGAATGCCCCCTTATCGAAAACCCAAAACCAGTAAACCTTCCTTGTCATATTGCCATAAGAGTATTCCCAACTTTGATTTTCAACCACATACCTGCAAATCCCCATTGTTCACCTGGTCCCCCCAGTACCCTGGATCTTCCAACCCACCCTTCCTAATCTACCCACCTGTTAAACCTGCACCACCCAACCCAATAATCTCACTACCCTCCTGTCATATCCCTTCAATACACAACTACACACTTTCACCGTACCATAGATTATGTCCATATGAGTGTTGGCTGACAACCTTCTCTTTTTCTATTTCTTATAAACCTATCTTCCAGAAAATATCTCTCTGACTTTGCTCAATTTGCTCAATTCATATCAGTAAGGTCATGTGTTGTTCATCCTTCAATGCCTAGCTTGCTTCACTCAACATAAGGTCCTCAAGATTTATCCATGTTAGCTTGTGTGTTAGCACTTTATTCCTTCTTACAGGTGAGTAATATTCCACTGCATGTATGTTCAATATTTTGTTTATCCATTCATCAGTTGATGGATACTTTGGTTGTTTCCAACTTTTGGCAATTATGAATAACACCTCTATAAATATCGGTGTGCAGATATCCATTCATGTTACTGCTCTCAGTTCTTCTGGGTACATACCTAGCAATGGTATTGCTGTGTCCCATGGCATGTCTATATTCAACTTCTGTAGTAACTGCCAAACAGTCCTCCACAGTGGCTGTACCATTCTACATTCCCACCAATAGTGAATAAACATTCCTATCTCTCCATAGCCTCTCCAACAATCAGTTTTCTGACTTTCTAATAGCTGCAATTCTTATAGGTATGAAATGATATCTCACTGTCATTTTGAATTGCATCTCCCTAATTGCTAGTGATGTTGAGTATTTTTTCATGTGTTTCTTTGACATCTGTATTTCTTCTTAGGATGGCTGTCTTTTCATTTCTTTTGCTTATATTTTAATTGAATAGTTGTCTTTTTATTGTTGAGTGTTATGAACTCCTTGTATATCATGGATATTAAACACTTGTCAGATATGTAATTGCCAAAAATTTTCTCCCATTGTGTTGGCTGCCTTTTCACCCTTTTGACAAAGTCCTTTGAGGTACAAAAGTGTTGAATTTTGAGGTGGTCCCATTCATCTATTTTTTTCTTTTGTTGTTCGTGCTTTGGATATAAGGCTTAAGAAACTACCACCTACCACAAGATCTTGAAGATGTTTTCCTACGTTTTTTTCTAGGAGTTTTATGGTTGTTATTTTTATATTAAGTCCTTGATCCATTTTGAGTAAATTTCTATATAAGGTGTGAAGTCTTCTTTCTTTTTTTTTATAAGAAAAATTATAAAAATTTTTTTACAAGAAATTATTGTATAAGGTGTATAAGGTCTTCTTTCTTTTTTTTTTTCTTTTTTTTTTAACATGGTTATCCATTACTCCCAGCACCTTTTGTTGACTAGACTGTTCTGGTCCAGCTGTGTGGACTTAACAGACTAGTCAAAAATCACTCAATTGTAGACATGAAGATCAATTTCTGAGTTCTTGATTTGGTTCCATTAGTCAATCTGTATGTCCTTATGCGAGGACCATGCTGTTTTTTACCACTGAAGCTAAGTCATGTGCTTTAAAGTCAGGAAGTGAGAGTCCTCCAACTTCATTATTCTTTTTAAAGACATTTCTGGCTATTCAGGGCCTCTTACCCTAACCAGTAAATTTGATTATTGGCTTTTCAATTTCTGCAAAAAGGCTGTTGGTATTTTTATTGGGATTGCATTGAATCTGTAAAGCAGTTTGGGTAAAATTGACATCTCAATGATATTTAGTCTTCCAATCCATGAACATGGAATGTCCTTACTTTTATTTAAGTCTTTTTCAGTCACTTTCAGTAATAATTTGTAGTTTTCTGAATACAGGTCCTTTACATCCTTGTTTAAGTTTATTCCTAAATATTTGATTGTTTAACTCACTATTATACATAGAATTTTTTTCTGACTTCTTCTTCAGATTGCACATGAGTAGTGTATGGAAATGCTTTTAATTTTTGCTTATTAATCTTGTATCCGGATACTTTGCTGAACTCGCCTATCAAGTCTAGTGGCTTTGTTGTGGATTCTTCAGGGTTTTCTAAATGTAAGATCATGTCATCAACCAATAATGAAAGATTAAGTTCTTCCTTTCTTCTTTGGGTTCCTTTTATTCTTTGAGTAGCCTAAGTGCTCTAGCTAGAACTTCTAGCACAATATTGAATAATAATGGTGACAGTGCACATCCTAATCTTGTTCCTGATCTCAGCAGGAAAAATTTCAGTCTTCTAGTGTTAAGTACAAAGCAAGCTTTAAGTTTTTCATATATGCACTTTTCCATATTGAGAAAGCTTCCTTCTATTCCAATCTTTTGGAGAGATTTTATCAAGAAATGGTGCTGTATTTTGTCAAATGCCTTTTCTGCATCAATCAAGAGGATCATGTGATTTTTCTTCTTCAATTTATCAATGTGGTTTATCACACTAATTGATTTTCTTGTGTTGAACTACTTTTGCATGCATGGAATAAAATCCACATGATTGTGGTGACTAATTCTTTTAAAGTTCTTTTGGATTCTGTTTGCAAATATTTCATTGAAGATTTTTGCATCTATTTTCATTAGATATATTGGTCTTAAAGTTTCTTTTTTCATAGTATCTTTATCTGGTTTTGGTATTAGGGTTGACGTCATAGAATGAGTTTGGTAGCATTCTTTCTTGTTCAATTTTTTGCAAGAGTTTGAACAAGATTGTTATTAGGTCATCATTGAATGATTGGTCAAATTCACCCATGAAGCCATCTGGTCCTGGGCTTTTCATCTATGGGAGGTTTTTGGCAACTCTTTCAATCTCTTCACTTGTGATTTGTGTGTTGAGGTCTTCTATTTTTTCTAAGGTTTGTGAACATGGTTTGTGATTTTCTGGGAATTTGTCCATCTCATCTACATTGTCTAGTATTTTGGCATTCAGTTACTCATAGTTTCCTCTTATGATATCTCTTATTTCTGTGAGGTCTGTGATAATGTCCCCTCTCTCATTTCTGATTTTGTTTACTTGCATCTTCTCTCTTTTTTTAGTCTCGTTAAGGGTTTGTTAATTTTGCTGATCTTCTCAAAGAACCAACTTTTGGATGTTTTGTTTTCTTTCTTTCTTTTTTTCCCCTGTTCTCAATTTCATTTATTTCTACTCTGATCTTTAATATTTCTTTCCTTTGACTTAGTTTGGGTTTAGTTTGCTGTTGTTTTTCTGGTTTGTCCACGTACGATGATAGGACTTCAATTTTAGCTCTTTCTTCTTTTTAATGTAAACATTGAGGACTAAAATTTCTCTCTTAGCACTGCCTTTGTGGTGTCCCATAGATTTTGATATGTTATAGTCTCATTTTAATTCATCTCAAGATATTTTCTTAATTCTCTTTCAATTTCTTCTTTGAACCACTGATAATTTAAGAGTTTTAAGAGTGTGTTATTTAATCTCCATATATTTATGAATTTTTTCCCTTTTTCCATCCATTCTTGATTTCCAGCTTCATTCTTTTATGGTCAGAGAAAGTGTTTTGTATAATTTCAATCTCTATAAATTTATTGAGACTTGTCTTGTAACCCAACATATGGTCTATCTTGGAGAAAGATCCATGATCATTTGAGAAGAATATATATCCTACTGTTTGTGGGTGTAATGCTTTATATATGTCTCTTAGGTCTAGTTCATTTATCAAATTATTCAAGCTCTCTGTTTCTTTATTTATCCTCTGTCTAGATGTTCTGTCCATTACACTTAGCTGTGTACTGAAGTCTCCACTTATTATTGTTAAGACATCTATTTACTTCTTCAGCCTTTCTTGGGGCACTGAGATTAGGGGCATAAATGTTTGATATAGTTATTTATTCTTGCTGAATTGCCCCTTTTGTTAATATATAATGACATTCTTCATCCCTTATAACAGTTTTGCATTTAAAATCTATTTTCTTCAATATTAGTATCAGTTCTCCAGTTCTTTTTTGGTTACTATTGGCATGGAATACCTTTTTCCAACCTTTCTCTTTTCACCTGGTTGTGTCCTTACTTCTGAGGTAAGTCTCTTGGAGACAACATATAGATTAGTCTATGTCTTTTGATTGTGGAATTCAAGCCATTAACATTCAATGTTATTACTGTGAAGGCACATTTACTTCATCCGTTTTTATCTTTCACTTTCGGTTGTCATTTGGTACTATTGTCTATCTTTTTACCCTTTAATTTACCCTTTCTAATAATCTTCATTTCTACACTATTCTCCCAGTGTCTAGGCCCTGATTTTTTCCTTTTAGGCTGCAGCAATCTCCTTATAATCTCTTATAATTCTGGTATTTTGGTGACATATTCTTAGTTTTTCTTTGTCCATGAGAAATTTGAACTCACCCTCATTTTTGAAGGACAACTTTGCCAATTACAGAATTATTGGCTAGCAGTTTTTCTCTTTCAGTACCTTAAATACATCATACCATTTTCTTCTTGCCTCCATGGTTTCTGGTGAGAGGTCAGTACTTAAACTTATTGAGTTTCGCTTCTATAGTTTAATTTGAATTTCTCTTGCTGCTTTCAGAATCTTCTCTATCTCTAATATTTTTCATTCTGAATAGTAGCTGTCTAAGAAGGCCTATTCATATTTATTCTGTTTAGTGTGTGTTGTCCTTCTTGGTTATGAATATTTATGTCTTTCATAAGGGTTGGGAAGTTTTCAGTCATTATTTCCTCAAATATTTTTTTTTGCCCCCTTTTAATTCTTTTCTCTTTCTGGACACCAATAATAGGAATGTTTGTGCATTTCACATTGTCATTCAATTCCCTGATACTTTGTTCCATTTTTTCCATTCTCTTCTCTTTCTGTTCTCCTGTCTTTTCCATTTCAGATGTTCTGCCTTTGAATTCACTTATTCTCTCTTTGAGCAATTCACATCTGCTTTTATTTGCCTCTAATGTATTTTTTATGTCTTCCATCATGTCTTTCATTCCCATAAGGTATATTACTTTTCTTTGCAGATTTTCAAATTGTTCTTTATGCTCACCCAGTGTCTTCTTAATATGCTTTAAATCTTTTGTCATATTTTCTTTTGATTCTTTAAATTGGTTTGGGAGAGTTGTGTGATTATCATTGATTAATTGCCTTAAATCCTGAATCTCTTCAGGATAACTTTTCTTCTTTTGCCTGGTCCATCTCTTACTCTTTCCTACTATGGCTTGTAATTTTTTACTGATGGCTAGCTATCTGAATATATTGTTGCATTTACTCTGATGGCCAATTTCTCTCTCTTGCCTATTTTTATTATTTTTTCATAGTTCTTCTTTGATATTTGGTTCAACTTATCCTAAGTCTCTAAAATAGACCAGGTGAAGTTATCAAAATTGTTCCAGGGAATCACTACCAGGGCACACATTTTCTCCCAGTAGTTAGTTAGGGAACAGAGAGATTCAAGTGCAGTTTTTGTCCATGCAATTTCCAAACTGGCCAGAAGATGGCACTAGTTGGTGCACCTTTCCACGGAAGTGTATCTCTCTCTCTCTGTTTTCCTTTGTTTTGGTCTGGCCAAAACAGGCTTTGCTAGGCTGATTCACTGAAGAAAATTCCCCCAACTCCTGTTCCCTTTCCCCTTGTAACAGCTGACATGGAAGAAGACTTCTGCTCCACAATATACCAGAGTGTAAAACCCCCACTTAAAATCTTGGGGTGGGAGAGGGGAGCCTTTCCCATCAGCCAGGAGTTTTAGCAATTCATAGTTTGTTATTTCAGGTTTCTCAGCTCCCTATCCCTCACCCTCCTGGGAGTTGTGAAACACAGTCCTGGTTCGTTGACCCCCAAAGCAGGTATCTTGGGAAACTTTTGCTTTTTTCTCCATTGCTTTTGTGAGAGATTTGAGCCTTTTCTGGCTAATCTGATACCATCTTCCCACCTGGAGCAATTGATTTTTGAAGACTATTTCCCATGATGTACATTAGCCTCAGGGGAACAAGGACATGGGACAAATTAGAACACAAACTGAGGCATGTTCACAAGCCCACTTGAACCCAGTCTAAAAGCATGTTTTATCAGGCAAAAGAAAGAAGCAGTAAATATGAAGATAGGATAATAGAAATTATCCTGTCTAGGAAGAAGATAGGAAAAATAATGTAGAAAAGTAAACAGAGTATAAGGGAATTATGGGAGATCATCAAGTACACCAATATATGCCCTATGGGGTCCCAGATAAGGAAGAGAGAGAGCAAGGGGAAAAATAAATATTTGAAAATACAATGGCTGAAATGCCCCCAAATTTGACAAAATATGTGAGTATGAATATACTCAAAACTCACCAAACTGTGAACAGGAGAAACTCAAAGACATCAACACCAGTAGCTTTTCTTTTGAAAATGAACCTTAGGCTATTATTGTAGGCTGCTTAAGAGTTACCTCCTAAGAGGCTCCGTGTTGCTCAAATATGGCCTCTCTCTAAGCCAAACTCAGCATATAAATGCATTGCCTGGCCCCCCTGGCATGGGACATGACTTCCAGGGATGAGCCTCTCTGGCACAGAGAGATTACTACCAAGCACCAACTAGCAATACAACTGGAAAAAGACCTTGACCAAAAAAGGGAATGAGCAAAAGCAAATGAGTTTATATGGCTAAGAGACTTCAAAGTGAGTCTAGAGTTCATCCCAGAGGTTACACTTATGCACATCCCAGCAGGATCTCATTGACTGCGAAAGTAAAGATGTCTCAAATAGTGGTGCTCCTGAAGGCTCTGGAGACATCCAGACACTATTGGCAGGGTAGACAGCTCAGGAATTTGGCACTCTGCCAAGGGGCCCTACTTTGGAGTTTACACTCCCCAGTGTGGAAGAGTTGGAGTTGTGGTTACCCTAAACATGGCATTGCTTCCCCTCTATTTGAACCTATAGTTAGTACTAGAGTTGATAGGTGTATGTCCAAGAGACTTAAATCTTTAGGCTGTCCATGTGCCTTGAATCTCAACAGAGATGCAACACTTACTTTCCAGTTCATTGGACTCACCCAGGGCAACTAACAAGGAACTGATGATGACAATGACCATCCCAAGGAACAGAGAGTGTCCATAACTGCAAGCAAAATTGTCTTATCCATCTGCTCCATGAGATCTAAGCCCCTTCTCAATTAGAGGTAGAGTGTACATCACCATCACAAAATCCTCAGGAATGGGGAATGAACAATGAACTAGAGTAGACTTACGTTGTTCTTCTGAAGATTTGTGATCTTAGCAGTGGAAAAAGTTTTATCATGGATGTAGAGGGAGGGTAGGTGGAGGTTCTGAGCAGATGGAAGGGGAAAATCTGTGTAATTTGGGGGAATTTCTGGGACACTGAAACTGTCCTGAATGACATTGCAATGACAGATACAGGCCATTGTATATCTTGTAATAACTTGCAAAAATGTGTGGGAGAGAGTTTGAACTATAATGTAAATTATAATCCACACTTAGTGGCAATGCTCCAATATATTTTCATCAATTGTAACAAATGTACCACACAAGTGAAGGATGTTGTTAATGTGGGAATGTATGGGAGGGGTAGGGAGTGGGGCATATGGGATTACCCTATATATTTTGTGTACTATTTATGTGATCTAAGTTTCTTTTAAAAAATAAAAAAGTAAAAGTTATATTTAAAAATGGGAGGGACATGAAGACTTAGACAAAGAAAAATTAACCACAAGACACATCATTCAAGAAATGCTAAAATTCAAGTAAACATCACTAGAAATTGATTCAAAGTTACAAAGAAATAAAGACTCGTGGTGAATATAAATTTGAGGAGATTATAAATACCAGTATTATTGTATTGCATTTTTTCATATTTAAAACCACTTATTTCCTGTAGGTGTGAAAATACAAATGCATCCAAGGTTATGATAAATGAATGTTTTTGGACATACAATGTACAAAGTTATATGTGGTAACAATTATCAACAATGGGGGACAGAGGGTACAGGAAAAGTATACATGTATGCTATGAAAATAAAGTTGGTATGAATTCAAATATGATTGTTATATACATAAGATGTTAATGGTAACCCCATGGTAACCACATGGAAAAACATATCCAGATAGAAATGAGAAATCATGCAATATGATACAATACAAAAAATCAAATAAATATATAAGTAGGCATTACCAGAAGTGAGGGGGAAATGGTATAAGACTTACAAAGACTAAAGAGCAAAATGACAGAAAAATGCCTTGTATTATCAGTAGTAACTTTTTTAAAGATTTATTTATTTACTTACTTTTATCCATTTTAAATCCCCTCTCCTCCCATTTTTCCTGTTTTTGTGTCCATTCACTGGGCAATTCTCTGTGTCTGTTTTCTGCCCTCTCTTCTCATCCTTCTCCTCCTCTCTTCACCAGGATTTGATCCTGAGAATCTCTGATGAGGGAGAGAGACATTCTGCCACCTGCACCACATTAGTTCCTGGTTTTTTGGTCCATCTCATCTTGGCTCTCCCTTGTGTTGCTCTCCTGTTTTGTCATCATCTTGCTGCATGGCTCAGCAGGGCCTGGCACGACCACATGCAGGACCTGGTGACGCATCCACATGTGGGGCCTGGGGGCTCATCCACTCACAGGGCCTGATGGTGTGCCCACTCGTGGGGGCCTGGTGCCCCACATGCTTTCTATATTTTTCTTTATTTTTACCGGGAGGTCCCGGGGATCGAACCCAAGACCTTCCATATGGGAGACGGATGCCCAACCATTTGAGCCATATCTGCACCCCATCAGTAGTAACTTAAAATGTAAATTAAATAAACTCTCCAGAGACAAAAATTGGCATAATCAATTGAAAAAGCATGACTCCACTAAATACTGCTGCAAGGGTCTCAAATTAAATTAAAAAATACAAATAGGTTGTGGGTGAAAATACGGGAAAAAATATGCCATGGAAGTAGGATCCAAAACAGAGCCTTGATGATTATATTAATATTGGATAAAATAGACTTGCAGTCAAAAAACAGGAGGGGACAAAGATGGTTACTATGTACAGATAAAGGGGACAATTTAACAGGAAGATGTAACAATTATAAATATATATGAACATAACATCAGAACCCCAATATATATGAAGCAAATATTGGGAGATTTGAAGGGAAAAATTGCTGGTTCTATGTTATTAATAGGAGACTTTAATAAACAACTCTTTTTAATAGTAGTACATGTCTTCAGAAAATCAATAAGGAAGTACTGCACTTGAATGATATTCAAAACCAGCTAGACCTAATGAATATATCTAGAACACTTTGCCCAACAAAAAACAAAATACCCATTCTTCTCAAGTGCATATGCATCATTCTCCAGGATAGACCATATGTTGGGTCAGAAAACAAATCTTAATAAATTCAAAACTATTGAAAACATACAATGCATATTCTCTGACCACAATGGAATTAAGCTAGACATCATCAACAGAGGGAGAAATGGAAAATTTTCAGATATGTGGAAATTAATCAACATATTCCTAAACAAAGAGGTTAAAGAGAAAAGCAGGAGAAAGATGAGGATATATCTTAAGAAGAATGAAAATTAAAATACAATATTCCAAGATTTATAGGATGCCTTGAAGGCAGTTCTAAGATTGAAATTTATAGCTCTACATGCTTACATCAAAAAAAGAAGAAAGACTTCAAATTGGAAAACTTACCTCAAATCTGGAAGAACTAGAAAAAGGAGAGCAAACTAAACCCAAAGCAAGCAGAAGAAAGGAAATAACAAAGAAGAGAACGTAGATAAATGAAACAGAAAACAAACTGACAAAGAAAAACCAATAGGAAAAAAACAACTAGTTCTTTGAAAAGATCGATAAAATTGTCAAACCTTTAGCTGGGCTGACAAAGAAATTGAGAGAGGATATAAATAATGAAATGGTGGGGGACATTATTAAGGTTTTCATTGAAATAAAAGGTACTATAATTTGATAATCTCTCAGTTCATTACAAATTGAAGAAGAAACCAGGCTGCACAATCCACACTTAGCTTGCAAATTTCCAAGTTCATCACTTTCAAGTTTTGCCTTCCATCTGACATCAGAACTCAATTTTGCCAAGTTATCTGTGAATTTCAAACAAGGATCACCTTTCCTCTAGTTTCCAATAACTCATTCATAATATTGATTTAAGTCCTTATCAGATGTCCTTTTAGCATTCAAATTTATACCAACAGTCTTCAACTCAATCTATAATTTTTTTTATCAAGGACATTACAATTCTTTGAGCTTCTATCCATTACCAAATTCCAAAGCCGTTTCCACATTTTTTATATTTCAAATAGCAGTGCCAAACTTCTGGTACCAAAATCTTTTTTAATTTTCCTTGGGATGCTCAAGCTAATACCATGAAATGGGTTGGGTTAAACAAAGAGAATTTATTTTTTAGCTCACACTTTTGAGGTTAAGATAGAAGTCAAAATCAGGGCATCTTCAAGGGGATGCATTCTCCCAAAAACTATCACCCTATGATACTGGCTGCTGGCAATTCTTGGTCCTAAGTTTGTTACATGGCAAAACACACAAAAGTGTTGGTTTCCCTTTTCTTCTGTGTTTTCTTGACATTCAGCTTATGGCTGCTCCCTCTGTGCCTATCTCTCTCTGAGTTTCATTTTGCTTATAAAGGACTCCAGTAATAGCATTAAGACGATAATGATTCGGCTGGGCCACATCTAAACTGAATTAAATTCATTAAAAGGCTCTGTCTACAATGGGTTCACATACTCTGCAATGGATTAACTTTAAGAACATAGTTTTCTGGGGTACATACACCTCAAAACAATCACATGTGGATATTGGTCTTTTCAGTCAATCTACTGGGTTCAAAACAGGACCCATCACTTGAGTATTGTAACTGTGGGAAAGCTACTTACTCCCTCAGTTTAGTTATCTATAAAATGTGTATTAACTAGAATATTTATCTTGGGGATTTATTTTGAAAATCCAATGAGATAATCCATGCTTAGAAAAAAGATGCTGTTTTTTTTCTTAGCAAACACTTTCTGTTATTGTTAGGTAACAATTATCATAATTATAAATGAGTTTGAGAATATCCAATTCTCGCCTCTTTTTCCACTATCACCTTCTGGGCTTTATTGATTCATTTTAGATCAGAGACAATCTGCATTTTACCCAGGTCCCAATGTGATTGGTACACAGATTAGATTTTATGAAGAGCTGTTTTAAGCAACCAAGATTTTGCACACATTTTTTTAAATGATAAGAGAATTGAATGATATCAAAAGTTTGTGACATATGCAAATGTTTGAAATTTTTATTAGATTAAATTGTGACATATGCTTGTATAGATTATATTAAAACTGTACTAAGTATTTTTTTTCTGAGTGCCTAATTAGTTTTCCTTTTCAAAGCAGTACGCATTCATGAACACTTTTGTCAAAATCACCTCTATTTATAAATGTGAAATTTATGCCATCCATTTTTCTTAAACTCTTCACATCCATCAGAATACCAAAAGCTATATACAAACTGTTGCAATAACAGTGAAACATTCTGAAACAGTGAACAGCAACTTCATTATGTCCTCCCAGCTACCTCCTAAAGGCAGTAATCTTTCCCAAAACTAAGTCCTTGGGATAAGGTTGATGCATACATCTTTAACTCAGTTTTCTCTTTCTCACTTCATCTCTACTAAAGCTCTATGTCCCCTTCCTTTGCTAGGGCAATACTGGAGTCATGGGTGAGCAAAATATACCATACTCAAACCTCATGGATCACAAAACCAATTCCAATTTGAAGACTTATGAAAGAAGCTCAGTTGGGTCATTCATTCATTTCATCCTGATATTGTATATTTGTAATTAGAACTTATATTAAATTTAATTTACTTTTAATTTTAAGAAACTTTAGATTACATAAGTGATACATCAAAAATAAAGGGGGATTCCCATATACCCCACCCACAATGATTCCCACACATTTCCCCATTAACATATTTCATTAATGTGGCACATTTGTTACAATTGATGAATGCATATTGAAGCATTGCTACTGACCATGGTCTTCACTTTACGTTATGGATTAAATTTTGCACCACACATTTTTTTATAGTTTTGACAAAATGTGTAATGGCTGTATTAGTCAGCCAAAGGGGTGCTGATGCAAAATACCAGAAATCGGTTCATTTTTATAAAGGGTATTAACTTGGGGTAGATGTCCACAGTTACCAGGCCATAAAGTGTAAGTTTCTTCCCTCACCAAAGTCCATTGTCACGTGTTGGAACAAGACAGCTGCTGACGTTTGCCAGGGTTCAGGCTTCTTGGGTTCCTCTCTTCCCGGGGCTGCATTTCTCTCCCAGCTTAGCTCCTCTGTTTCCTCCACAAGGTCAGCTGTAGACTATGAGGCTCTCTCGGCTTTGCTTCTCTCCACAAGGCCAGCTGTGAATTCTCTGGTGAATGGCTTGTCTCTATCCCAGGGCCTTCTCTCCTTCCTCACCAGAACTCCAACATCAAAACTTCTCCCTCTGTCCTTTACCATGCCTTTTATATTTGATTCCCCCACCCACCAAGGGGTGGGGCTCAACATCTTAATCATAACTTAATCATGCCCAGATTAACAGACCAGTTTATAAGCATAATCCGATATCTATTTTTGGAATTCATAATTACATCAAATTGCCAAACTGCTACTATGGCCTGTATCCATCATTGCAATTTCATGCAGAGCAATTGCAGTGTGTCCACGTTACACCTATTCTTCCCTCTCCCTCCCCTCAGAACCTCTGGTGAACACTGCCTTTATATCAACATTGTAAGCTCTTCCATGGCTAGAATAATAAGTCTACTTTAGTCCATTGTTGCATTCCCCCTATATGTTCATTCATTCCTCATTCTTGAGGATTTTGGGATGGTGATGCCCACTCTGATTCTGATTGAGAGAGCGCTTAGGTCCCATGGGACAGATGGATGGAGCTGTCTTGCTTGCAGTCACAGGTACTCTCTGTTTTTTAGGATGAGCATTGTTCGTCATCATCTTTTTGATAGTTGTCTTGGGCAAATCAAATGAACTGGAAGGTAGGTGGCGTAACTCTGCTGAGATTTAGGGTTCTACTTGCAGCTTCCAGGAGAAGTCTTAGCTGATTTTGATGACTAGCTAACATTTCCTATGCACACTTCCCCACAGGAAGGTGAAATAATTGATCCACGTCCCATTGAGGTCACAGTTTGGGTCACTAAGCAATAAGAAGAATTCCTCAAATTAAGAACATCAACAACATTAGGCAATGACCACATGGAGGTACAATTTCAAGGCATGACCCCTGCCAAAGGTGGAAGAGAACACCAATGAAATGCTAATGAAAGCAGTCCCCTAATCAATGTCAACATGAAGCACCATTGAAAGGGCCCTGAGTATAAAATGCTGATGCTCTTTGTTTGTAGAATTATTTGGTATCTTATGTATGACCTGGCTCATGGGGCTCCTATTGGTCCAGTAGCCCAATCCAGACTGGGCCAAGGAGCTTGCTAGAAAGCATTACAATGAGGGCTATTCTCCAAGAGCCATCAAATCTGGATCCAAACAGGGCAGTTCAGACCCTATACACTAAATGGACCCAAGGAACAAGTGTTTAAATGCTACCACCTCCCACTACTGTAAACCAAATTCCAATGTCAGGGTAGTGATCCTTGGCGTGTCCCAGCTTTAAGGCAAATTGGCTGATATTGCTATGCAGCACTGACCCTCAGTGGGTCCGGAAAGGCTTCAACTTAACTTATAGGAGGAATATCCCTGATTTATCCTTAGCTCAGGGTAATGTGTGTGCTTCTAAGTTAATCTACTTGGAGATAGAAGCATCTATGCTCACCCCGAATGATACCACTCAAGCCTTGGCAGAATGTTCCCCCAGAGGACCTAGAAAGGCTGATAAGCCTCTGTGACTGGAGCAACAACAAAACAGGATGCAGAAAAATATTTTGAAGCCCCTCGCAACTTTATGCCTACAATCAGATTGCACAGCCAACCATCTTTCCCCTCCTAGAGAGCCTTCTGGAGCCACCTTGCCAGATGATGTCATCCTAGCCCATGAGGCTGCCGCAAAGGATGACAATGTCACAGATAACACCACCTTAACCCAAGAGCTCACCACAGAAGATTTCAGCCCTTGTGGGACCAGAGGTAGCCAAGGGGTCATCTCTAAGACAAACCCTGTCCAACACTTCTGGAAACCTGGTCTCTAATTCTTCCAGATTGTAGTGCTCACTCACAGTCAGTACCTACAACCCATGAGATGCTAGCTCCTACTGTGACTGCTTTGTTTACTGTTCAGCATTCCCCAGACACACGATAGAGTGGCATCTACCTGAGATAACCACTTCTCTTAAATGCAATGCAACCCTCATAGCTACATCCCCTATTGTGAAAACACTTCTCTGCCCCAGTCATAGTGTGAGATAGCTTTGGCCAATATGCAGAAAATCTGGAAATGGGAGGTCTGTGTATTGCGAAGCCCAAATTTGACCACCTCCCCCAACAACATTTGCTTCCCCTGCCTCACAGGAGACATGCCCCTTGTCTAGAGTGCATTCTTTGTACTAAAGTGCTTGTCTCGATTCAACTTCTGTTGGTTTCCAGAAATCATGCCAACAGCAGGGCTTTCCCTTTTACCAGCTTTCATGCCTACTCCAGTGGGGCCACCCCAGGCAGCCACAAAAGCCCTGGTACCTCAAACCATCACTGTGGTCCTAATTCCATAAAAGAACCCAAAGTAGTTTGTATGCTGTGCTGAAAAAAAAACCTATTTTCTTAGGTACTAAAATTGCTTGGCCTGTTATCAAACTGAATGCAATATTTCCTGAGTTGTGGTCTATCTGGCTTACCTATTAAACTTAAACCTACTAACCAGGCAGACAGTATTCCATGTGTCCCAATAACTCATGTGCAGTCCCTCTTCAAAATGTTTAACTGTTCCCAATTAGGACACCTAAAAATACAGTACCCTGAATCTGGCACCAATGGTTCTTACAAGTCTTTCACATCTGTCTTGGTGTCCACTCCATATTGAGAAATACAACTGTTTTGCATCACAGGACACAAGTTCTATGAGCAATCACCCCAATATATTAGCTGATCACCCAGAGAAAACACTAACTTATTTCTGCTTCCCTGATCAATTATTTGATGTCCATTGCAGATTGGATTCCTAGTATAGACTCTTCTCTTTTCCCCAAACCCTAGCCATTTTCCTCATGCCTGTACCTGGGGAGCTTCATTTGCTTTAACCAGTTCACCCTTGTCTCACTGAACCTTCCACTCCAGATAACACCAGAAAGACCACACACACCAGATTACACCCACATGTCTCTGATGTAATATTAATTCCTATAATAATAGGAATAAGCCTACTGTTGTCCATCACTGGGACATGGTTAGATGTCTCCACACTGGGCACACAACAGATCATACAGGTTAACACCAATCTTCCTGCCACTCTAGCTACCTCCTTGCAAAACCTCCAAGAAACTTTAGACCTAATGCAGCAATCTCATGAGTTCCCAGCCCAAATGACCCTAGATCACTGTCTGGCTTTAGAATGCATACTAGCCAGGCAGCATAGGGTCTGCTTTCTTCAGGGAACCATCTGCTGCATTTGCATTAATAATCTGGGGAAGGTTCAAGAGGACATATGCACCTTACCACACAAATAGAAACAATACCTACATCTCACCCAAATTGTCTCCAACATCCCCACACTGCTAAATGATTTCTATCTATCCTCATGGATAGATCCTACACCCTGGAGTGGCTGGCTAAGGACTGGGTTCCTTCTCTGTGCACTCTGGCATTTTCTTGCTCACCACCTTACTCAAATGCTTACTTAAATATCTGAGCTGAGTCTTGCAGGTAGCATTTAACATTTCCTCTGTTCAAGAAATTCTGTCTCAGACAATGGCCTTGGCATCCCAGTGTCCTTTATCCTGGGAGCAGTTAGAACATCAGTTATTTGCTGCCTAGGCCCATCCAAGGCTAGGTCAGGACAAATAAGCTGTCCCTCCCTGGAGGCTGGGCATTAAATTCAACCTATGGCCCAATTGGTCAAGGACCCTTGCTGCTAAAGCCACTTGAAAGACCCGATAAGAAAAAAACATGCAAAAGTAATGCACCCCATTCTCAGCTCCCCTTAAATAGAGAAACTTCTTCCCCATGTGCAAGCTAACCCTCTGCTAAGCTCTGGGATGGAGACGACTTCTGCCTGAACCTCTCTGGTCAAACAGCTCGGCTTGAGGAACTGTAAATAATAAACCTTAAATGTTCTCATTGTGACTGCTTCATTGAAGCCAAGCCCATGATCCCACACAGAGGCCTCCTTTATTTGGAGCTTGAGCAAACTGTTTAGTTACCAACTCCCCACAGAAAGAGTAAGACACTTCCAAACCATATTCCATGTCCCAACCAAAGGGAACCTGTTATTACATTAATTAGTTCATGTCTCCTTTCTTATTACAACAGGATCAACATCTTATGCATTGCTTTAAGAATGTAAACTAAATCACTCATACTGCCCTAGTGTCTCTGCATGACCTCAGGTAGCTTCATGCTCCCTAATATTTTCAGAGTTAAAGGCACACTGTATTGTCTTATCACCACATACTTGACATTCTCTTTTCCCCAGACATATTTGACTGCTCTTCATTCCTGACCCAGCAGTCTGGTTGTGCACCTGTCCTTCAAGGTGTTCCCTCAAGCATCACTTTCTTGAGGAATATTACCTGACCTCACTGAAAAAACCCAGAAGCTCTCTATATCACCTTCTTCTGGGTACCTTTCACTCAAACTTTGTAGAGCACAATTTCATATATTACATATGATTATATTATCATGTAATTCATATTATTTTATCTTATTTCTAAAATTGAATGATGTTACATATTTCAAAAATCAAAACCATATAAAAGGCAAATATTCGGAAATATATATCTTGCTCTATATTTGATACAAGGGAAAAGAAAGCATATATTCATCATCAAAAATTATGGATTTTCTATATTTTAAAATATCATTAGTATTGGACATTCTGGCTATTTCCATTTTCTGCTCTTTCAAACATTACTGCAAGAAATAAAGTTTTACAAACATTTTAAACATGAAGTCTGTATGTGTATATATGTGTTTGTATGTATATATATATGTATGAATGTGTGTAATTCTATATGATTAATTTTTAGAAGTACAATTGTTCTAAGAGAAAATGCATTAATACATTTAATAGACACTAAAAATTATTCTTCAAAATAGTATAATTTTGCACTGCCAGCAGCCATATATGATGTCCAACGGCCATAAAAGAGAGGCATTTCTCTATAACTCATTAAAAGAGATCACTTTCACAATGTTCGATTTTACAAATCTGATGGTGAGAAAAGTTTTGTTTCTTTAGTTATCATTTTCACTACTAATAAGTTTAAAATTTCACATATATATTCAAGGATCATCAGGTCATTTGTATGTAATATGGGTGAAATCGTTCTTCATATACCTTTCTCTTTTTCTGTTGTGCTATTGTTCTTTTCCTTCTCAATGTCAGTATTTTGTATAAGAACCATTAACCTTTCACCTGTGAACTGAGTTGCAAATATTTTCAGCTATTTCCAGTTTTAAATATTTCTTTATTTTCTCCTTACAAAAAACATTTTTATATAGTTGTGAATATCTAGATTCATTTTCTTTTATAATTAACACTTAGAAATACCTTCCTTATACCAGTGTTTTCGAAGGATTCATAAGCTTTCCTTGAGAATTCTTATTTCTTAAAAATAAAAAAATAAAATAAAAAAGCCATAAACATCTTATTTTATCACTTTATTCTGGTAACCTGGTATGTGAAATGACATGTGGATCATATATGCATTAATCAATAGTAAATAATTATCAAGTATTATATTTCCACAAATATTGGAACCATAATAAATGAATATGTTCTTTTCTAAGAATATTCCTATTTGTGTTCCAAACTACTCTACTTTAGTCACTGTTATAGTACATTTTAACAGCTGTTGGGGCTCTTTCATTTTTCTTATTTTTCAGAGATTTATTGCTATGTTTACTTTTTTTTCCATTATGAAAATTAGGCTTTCTTTCCAGAAGAAGGACGATGTATAATTGCTCAAGAATGTTCTTGCATATTTTAAGAATTGTACAATTTTACTCTTTTCTCCTATATTTATTCCTGACCAATTCACGTTTCTTTTTATAAATGAATCTTCTCTTGCATCATTTCTTTTAACTGGGTGTTCCTCCTAAATATGCAGTTGATGTCTGTATATTAATATCCAACTCACTATCTTACTAAAATTCTCACGACTATGAGAAATATTTTAGGTGATTCAGGTGGTTTCTGGTAGATAATCATAGTGTCTGAATCATTTCCATGATGAAAGGAGTTTTCAACCTATGCTATGACTAACACACGCTATATTTTTTTTTTGAAAATTTGCAGTGCTTTTATTTTTTTATTATTTTTTTTTTATTTTTCAAAAGATACTTAGATTACATAAATGCTACACAAAAATTATAGGGATTCCCAAATGCCCCACGTCCCACACCTCCCACACTATTACTTTTCACTCTGTCTTGTATCTCAGGACAGTTGTCACCATTTTTGTTTATTTTTTTAAGGTCTTTATTTTAATTTCCTTTTTTTGAAGAATGTTTTTCAGGGTTCAGAATTTTAACTTGGTAAGTTTATTTTTAAATTCCTCCAATATTTTGGACATATCATATTATTGACTTATTTTGTCTTTATGAATTTTTCCTTCTAAATAATTTTAAGAAATATTTTCTGTCATTAGCTTTTCTTCAGTTTATTCTAATATATTGAATTGCAATTTTTAAAAAAAACTCAGCCCAGGCGCGGTCCCCGCTGCCAACGCCGCCGCTTGCTCGCCCAGGGTGGTTCCGGCCCCACAGCCCCGAAGACTGGTCGGTACCGCGTGTGCGGGGCATCCCCCCCACCCCGCGCCGAACGCTTCCTCCCGCCGGCTGACAGACAAAGCTGCCAGGCCGCGCTAGGCCCCTGGACGGGTGGGCGGAAGGGGCTCTTCCCGGGGACCCCCGCGCGGTGGCCCAGGCCAAGTAGGCTCCTTCGCCCGGGACGCCGCGGCAGGGCCAGGAGTACGGTCCCGGGCCGCGTCACCACGACTTCCTCGGCCAGCCTCCCGCACAAAATGGAGCCTGCTCGGGCCCCGCCTAGAGCGGGGCTCGCACATCTCCGCGGCCCCGCCTCCGGCCAGGAACACGACTGCGGCGAACGGAAGGCAGCCTGGCCCGCGTCTCGCCGCCGCTCCGCCAAGCGCACAAAGAGCCTCGCGGCGGCCACGCGCCCGCTTCCCGCCCGGGCCCGCAGCCAGAGCGGCCTCGCAGGCTGCTGGAGGAAACGGGGTCCCTGGGAGAAAGGAATGGACTAGGTTTCCCCGCAGACTGGTTTATACGTAAAGAATGCAGCCATCTGGCGGCTTGCAGTCCCTGGACTTGTCCGAAGGTGGGAAAGAAGACTTTGTTTGGAATTGAACTAAGGTTTTAATCGCCGGTGGTGGGAGGTGGGGAAGATATGCCGAGCCTTAAAGAGCAGCAGTCTTGGAGAGCAAAGAATTACAAAGCACCCACAAATCATAATCTCGCCCAGAGTACTGTAACAAGATAATTTTAAAAAGATTAGGTAGCACGCGACTTTAAAAAAAAAATTGTTATCCCGCTAACCCGCACAGACTCCACAGTTCCAGGCTTGGTGCCAGAAATCACAGATTGGGTTCTGCTCTCTTAGCATGGAAAGTAAGCAGCAACCTAAAGTGAGGAGGTAAACAGGTCAATATAAATTGCATCAATAAATAGGGACTTTCTAAAGTATTGTGAATTTAACTAGAATTTCTTAAAAGGCAATTATTCCTTTCACGCCTTCCCCTTGTAGCTTAATTTAAGGATTATATTGGTGCGAAACTCTGGATGTTGATGCCAAAGAATAGAGGGTGGAGGGAGGGGCTACTGCTTTTCTTCGATATAAATTTGCATTTCTTCAAACGTTAATCAGATATATACTTTCCTTTCAGCTTTTACATGTATCATAACCTGCCTTTAAGAAAATATATAACTTGATTAGTTTTTCTTTTTTTATTATACTGCATCTAAATATATGAAATGATTGTGATGAGGTTTGGCTTCCTCCATTCCTCCCCTTCCCTCCCAAGCAAAATACAAACATATGTACATATAAGTGTGTGTGTATATATATCTTCTATGTTTTGAGCTAAGTGTTCTGAGGAATGTTTGTTTGTT
>JAQZBX010042129.1:0-22115 GCA_029593785.1 Cabassous unicinctus | reverse complement strand
CAGCTGCAGGCAGGATAATCCCATCCACCGTATCCATGGAATATAAACCTTCTCTCACTTGGAGGTGGAGTGGACATCACCATCCCAAAACCCCCAGGATTGGGGGAAGAGCTATGGACTAGAATGGACTTGGTGGTGTTCTGTCATATATTGTGATTCAAGCAATGGAAGAAATTGTAACAGTGAAGTGGAGACAGTGGCCACTGGACATTTTCGGGGCAGGGAGGGGAGAGGCAGTCGAAATACAGGGGCTTTTTTGGGACCTGGGGGTTGTCATGAGTGGCATTGTGGCAACAGATGTAGGCCATTTTACATCAGCATATACCATGCAGAACTGTGTGGGAGAGAGGGTGGTCTATGATGTGAAATGCGGTCTATGCTTGGTGGCAAAGCACCAGGATGTGTATATCCATTGTGGGTGATGTCCCACACTGATGAAGGATGTTGGTGTGGGATGTTGTGGGAGGTGTGGGAGGTGGGGAACATGGGAATCCTTGTAATTTCTGAGTAATAATTAGGTAATCTAAGCACCTTTAAAAAATACATATATATATAAAATAACATTTATGTAAGAAAATACACATATATGCATATATATTTATATATCATTTTACAAATATTGGTATGTACTGTGAAAAATCTTGATTTTTATGAACAATAAAAAAAATAAATAAAAAAGAAAAATATTAAAATTTTTTTTTGACATTTTGCCTTTTATCACTGTAATATCTGGTGTCCTGTCTGTACAGTGGCATTTTCTTCCATTTATTCCCCAGTATCTTACTATTTTTTGTATTGTTTTCAAAGAAGTTTTAGGTCACAGTAAAGTCACATAAAAAATACAGGGGATTCTCATATACCCAACATCGTCTCATTTTCCTCCTTCCCATATTAATACCTTTTAATATGTGGATGCTACCTTTGTTATAATTGATATACAAATAGACTACCAAAGTGGATACTACTCCAAATAGTGGGGCTCCTGAGGGCTCTGGAGACACCCAAGTCCTATAGTCAGGGCAGATAGCTCTGGAGTTTGGTGCCTTGCTAGTGGGCCCTATTTTGGAGTTTGTACTCCTGAGAGTAACAGAATTGAACTCAATTATGCCTTCCCAACACATGACTCATCTGTCCCTTCTATTTAAACCTATACTTGGTGCTGGAGTTTGTAGGTGTACATCCAAGAAGCTCTAGTCTTTGGGCTGCCCATGTGCCGGCTGAGCCCGGAACCTTATTGGACTCACCCAGGACAACTAACAAGGAGATGATGATGGACAACGACCATTCCAAGGCACAGAGAGAGTCTGCAACTGCAAGCAAGATAGTGCTATCCATCTTGCCCAAGGGATATAAGCCCCCTCTCAATTAGAGGGGAAGTGGACATCACCATCCCAGAATCCTCAGGACTGGGGAAAGACCTATGAACTAGAGTGGACTTACTGGTATTCTATTATAGACATATTGTGATTGTAGCAATGGAAGAAATTACAACATTGATGTGGAGCCAGTGGCCACTGGAGGTTCTGAAAGCAGGGAAAGGGAAAAAGTGTTGTAATATGGAGGCTTTTTCAGGACTTGGGAATCGTCCTGAATGAAACTGCAATGATAGATATAGGCCATTTTATATCATCACATAACATGCAGAACTGTGTGGGAGAGAGTTTAGACTACAATGTGAGCTATGGTCCATGCTTAATAACAAAGCCCCAGGATGTATTTATCAATTGCAATAAATGTGCCACACTAATGAAGGATGTTTTTGTGGGGGGGTATGGGAGGTGTGGGGAGTGGGGCATATGGGAATCCCTATATTTTTTGTGTAACATTTATGTAATCTAAGTATCTTTTAAAAAATAAAATATATATATATTATATAAAAAAGAAAAAGCCAAATGGAAATTCTAGTGCTAAAAAATATAATATCTGAAATAAAATACAGTTAAGAATAATTCTAAACTATACTAAGTTCCCGTACTAATACTAAAGGATAGGTGTATTCCTAAAACTCCAGAAAACACTTTTACAGTCTTCTCCCCTCTTTGATGCCTCTCATCGTTCTCCACATGGTTAGCGTGTGCTGCCTAGATTCTACTTCTTTTCTCCATCCTCCTTTCAACTTCCAATCTCCAAAAATTTTCCCTAGCATCCTACCTGAAAAGCTTTTATTTATTCTTCCTCCCTCCTCCTTTCTCCTTCCTCTCTTCTTTCCCACCCATCACTCTTCTCTCTCCCTCCTCGCCCAGACTTTCAGCTCGTTTACATGCAGACTAACTCAGCCTCTTTAGATTCTGGTTTTTGTCCATTGTCCAGCTTCTCCACAAGAACAGAAATTCAAAATTTGACCTGGTAGATAATAATGTTTTTCCTTTGGAAAGAGAGAGAAAAGGAGAGGTGAAGGAATGGTGTAGGACGTATAATGACTACTCATGTATTATTAAAAGTTGTCCCTATAAAACATATATAATTAACCATAATGCTGTCAAGTTTAAATGGTATATCCATATATCCATGGCTTAGTTATCTGAATACACATGTCTAATCTGGTGTGTTCTTCATTTGGTATTCTTCTTTTCCATTGATTGATCATCACTATTTATCTGGCTGCCTAGTTTTCTGTGCTTGCCATTGCCTATATCACTGTCAACTTCCATTGCATCATTGACCCCAAGGTCACCATAGACCACTGCTTTGCAACATTAAACTCCCCTCCAGGCCTCTGACCTTACCTAGTTTTAGACCCTTTTCAGTTAAAAAGAAAGTTTTTTCCCCTTTTTATGACTACTTCCTCAGAGGGCGTTCCCACATATAGAATTGCTAGTGATCTAGGATTTTACTTTATACTGTAGTTCTTGACTTCCAAGAAAGAAAAAAGTGAGTAAAGGAGAGTGGTGGATCAGCAAATAAGTTGTAGTTTGATAAGAGCCATAGTCTCAAGCTAGGGGAACTGCTGTTCAGTCTGGATCATTCTACCTGATATTTCCTCAGGGTTCTTTTCTCTCAGGGACTGTAGCAGTTTGACATTATCTATGAATTCCAAAAATAGACATTGGATTATGTTTGTAAACTAGTTTATTCCTCTGGGCATGATTAAATTATGATTAGGGATTTGATTGGGCCATATCAGTAGGGGGATGAGTTCCCACCCCTTGGTGGGTGGAGACTCACAGATAAAAGGCATGGCAAAGGACAGAGTTGAAGTTCTGATGCTGAGTTTTTAGCTGGAGCCCGGGAAGTGAACACACAGGAGAAGAACACAGAGGAATAGAGACGGCTCCTAGACACAGCAGAAACCCCGGGAAGAGAGACAGAGCCATTCACCTGATAGTCTACAGTTGGCCTTGCAGAGAAAGGCAAAGCCTAGAGAGCTTCATAGTCTACAACTGACCTTGTAGAGAAAACAGAGGAGCTGAGCATGGAGAGAAGCAAGCCCTGGGAAGCCTGAACCCTCACAGACGTTGGCAGCCATTTTGCTCCAACACATGGCAATAGACATTAGTGAGGGAAGTAACTTATGCTTTATGGCCTGGTAACTATAAGCTTCTACCCAAAATAAATACCCTTTATAAAAGCCAACAGATTTCTGGTATTTTGCATCAGCACCCCTTTGGCTGACTAATACAGGGACCATCATCACCTCCTTTCCAGGGCTGGCCTCTTTCAGGATATTCCCATCCATTGGGCATATCTGAATACCAATTGTAGTCTGGTTTCACTTTCTCATCCACAATCCTTTGTTCCCAGTAAATTGAGAGTTGTGACTGGGTATTTAGTTATGGTTAACCCAGAACATTCTGTGAAATGGTGAAAATACATAGAGATGTTTCAAGCATTTTCATTTAGAAGTCTGGCCTTCTCAGAACACACAGAGTACCTCCAGTGTGAAGTAAAGCGAGCCATAAAATATTGTAGGAATCCAGTAGAGGAAATAACGACTATATCTACAACATCCTAAGATGCATTTTTTTCACATTTAAAGGTTTCAGAATTGACAAAGACCATCTAGTTTCTTTTAATTCTATCAGAGTATGGTGATAAACCAGTGGTGCATTACATCATCCTATCTTATTATATCTTAACTTAGAATTCAAGAAATAGGGCACTTTGGGATGAGGGATTTAGTAATGGTGATTGTTCTTTTTAGAGAAAGTGGCATATACTGGGCCTTGAAGAATAGTTTAATATTTATTAGGTTTAGAGTGACATAGAAGGGCATTCTGGGAAACGGGAACATCATAAGCAGAAGATCCAAATTCAGAGGGTGAGTCTGGGGACTTGAGGCATTATGGTATGTTTGCATCAAGAAGATGGGTTTTATAGGTGGGATGGTAATAAATTTGAAAACCTAGTTGTTTTACTTTGTATTGGCTAAGAATTGAACCCTGAGAAGCATTTATTTTTACCTCATATGGGAACAACTGAAGGGTTTTAAGTTGAGGAATTCTCTGAATGAATTTGAATTTCAGAAGAGGTTTGAGACAATAAGACAATATGGGTTTGATCTAGAGCAGTAACAGAGAGAAATGGCAAAAGGGGGAATGAAATGGCCTTCCAAAGATTGATATGACAAAACATGCCCATGGGAGGTTCTGGGAGAACAAGAGGTAAAGATGAATCCATAGTTTCTGCTTTGGTGACTGAATAGATGACAGAACCATTTATTGAGAGAGTAGATACAGGAGGATAAGCAAGTTCAAGGTCTTGTGGCAAAGTATGAAAATAATGGAGGTAGACTATATATACACTCACTTTGAGGTATACAAGGTGGCATATAATTGAATAGTAATTTGAGAGAGCGTTTTGAACTAAAGATATCAAAGCATTCTTTGTTTCTTTCATCCATAATTTTGGGGAGGCCACTATATGTTAAAGTTCCATTAGAGGTGCAGATGATTCAAAGGTGAAAAAGACACAGTTCCTGCCCTCAAGGAATGCATCAGTTGGGAGTGGAGATGCATCTATCCATCTCAATTCCGTGTCTAGATGATTAGCACTATAAGGAAGGGATAATGAAAGTCATGTAGCAGACCCTGTTGGTGCTCCAATGTATCTTCTCAGCTCTCAATCTTACTATGCATGCCAACCCCACAGCTTCCAACACCTGTGCCTCTTCCTGAAGCCTTCCTCTAGCAATGGGAACCCTCTGAAAATGTCAGGCAGTTAACTGTCCCTGGCAAATAACCCTCAATCAATGACTGGATGGATTTTGTAGATAAATAACTCAGCAACCTTACCTCTCAGTTGGGGTAAATATGAAGCATATTCTACACTGTATCTCATAGATGCCAGTGGGATTAAGTCCTGGTTGCCCACAGCACCAACCTGATGGTTAATTCAACCTATATTTGTTTCCTTTCTGCCTTACTTTCCCCAGTTCCCTACTAGTGCTTCCTGGGAGCACCTTTCAAGTGAACTACTTTCACTCGAATCCTTGGCTCAGGGGCTGCCCTGTGGGAACTTAATGCTGGCAGCTTTTAAACATGGCCACAAACTTTTTGACACTTTGACATCAAGTGATGGACTCCAGAATCTTACCTCCTGAATCTGGGTGAAATTTCACTGCTTTAACTTAGAGCATGTGATGGAAGTAATGCTGGTCATAAAAGACCATGTAGCTTCTGCCTTGTTCACCAGAACATTCACTTGGACCTCTGAGCTACCATATAGGAGTACAGCTACCTTGAGGCTGCCATGCTTGAGATAACACGTCAAGAGACCACATGGAGAGGCCCAGAGACTATATTAATAGAGATGCTCAATGAGTCCCCAGTCATTCATGTCATTCCATCCCAGGTGCAAGTAAAGAAGCCTCCAGATAATTTCAGGCCCCAATAGTTTGAGTCTTTCTCAGCCATATGAATCTTCTCAACTGAATTCCCAGACACCATGGAGCAAAGACAAGCTCTCTCCACTGTGCCCCAACTAAATTCCTGTCCCACAAGATCTGTGAATATTATAAAAATGTTATTTTATATTAAGTTATATTAAGTTTTGGGGTGGTAACCAGACATTGACCTAAGATAATACTTTATTTTATCACGAATACCTATGAGGTACTTGAAGCTGGATGAATTACTTCAACCAGGGAGAGAGCGCAGTACAATTATTTTCTATCACGCAGAGATGATGTACTTTAAATACAAAGTATGTGTTCGGCATGCGTCCTATTTTTTCCAGGATAGGAGCAATGTAATCTAAGAACAATGGCTGTCAGGAAGTTACATGGTCTGAATTAGGCTAATAAATTACAGAACTACCAAGGCATACTGTTAATAAGTTTTCAATAGTTTTTCCCCTTTTAAAGGTATTTGTTCATGCTTTTATCATCAGCAATTTACATACATTTGGTTAGAAATATATGTGTCCTGAAAAAAAAATACTAGAGCAAAGATTCTGCCTGAGTTAAGCTCTAGATTCTATTTGGTTTGAACATGAGGTGAAAGGGAGGGGAGTAGTTCTCAGGTGATTGGAAATGATTTCAGTGTTGGATGTGATGTCTGTCACATCCAATCACCTGGTCCCTGTTAGGAGCAGACATATGACAGCAGGTGGAAGTGTGCCTTTTGATCTTGAAATGGCAACAGACCCTCATGTCTGCAACTTCATCTGACAAATTTGGCAGAAGGGAAGAGGTCTGGAACCAGAAGCATCTGCCACTGAGTTGGTAGAGCCGAAAGAAATGCTTTTTGTTAAAGCTGTTTCCTTCCACTGCTATCCAGTGAGATTTCTGTGGACATATGATTAGACCCAAGCAAGCTTATCAATATTAGGGTCCTGGGATCATCATTCCATGGCTCATTGGTACTTCTGAACTTCAATTTGAATCAGTCCAATCCAATTCAGTTTGAAAGACATTTATATAGCTCTGTGTCAGGTGTGTGTAGGTTTGAGCAAGGTGTGGACCATGTCCTTATGACACTCATTATCCATCATTTCATTAGACAGGTGACTGAGAATCAGTCGAAAAGCCTTATTTCACCCCTTATAGATTACTGTTACATTAAAAATAAAAAGGGGGATAGTTTAAATATAGAAGAAAACACATGTGATTATTTGATATTGTGTTAGGCAAGCATTTTCTATGCATAAAATCAATGGAAAATTTACAAAGGTAATAGATGATAGTTTGTATATAGGTGAACAAAAACTACTGTAGGTCATAAATAATTTAAATAAAAAAAGGAAATGGCATTCTGAGGAAAATGTTTTCAAGAAATCCTTGGTTTACATCCTAAATATATGAAGAAGTCTTATCAATCAATTTTAAAAAGCGAACACTAGCACACCAATTGAAAAAATGGGTGAAGATCATGAACAAATAATTCATATTAGAAATGTAAATAGGGAAGCGGGTGTGGCTCAATCGATAGGGCTCCCGTTTACCATATGGGAGGCCCCGGGTTCGCTTCCCGGGGCCTCCTTGTGAGGGCAGGCCGGCCCGCGCTGCGCGGTGGGCTGATGCAGCAAGACCTCGCAGCAAGGGGGAGATAAGTAGACACACAAAAAAACACAGCAAATGGACACAGCAAACACAAGCAGCAAGGGGGGGATAAATAAATAAATCTTTAAAAAAAAAAAAAGAAATACAAATGGCTAATAAAGTTATGAATAAATGAATACTTTACCAGTAATTCAAGGAATACAAATGAAATAACAGATGCAAAAGAGATGCCACATCATGCCTATCAGATTTGCCAAGATTTCTTTTTTTTTTTTTTTAAAGATTTATTTATTTATTTTTATCCATTTTAACCCCCCTCTCCCCTCTGTTTTTGTTGTTTTGTGTCCATTTGTTGGGCAATTCTCTGTGTCTGTTTCCTGCCCTCTCTTCTCATCCTTCTCCTGTCTTCACTGGGATTCGATCCTGGGAACCTCGGATGTGGGAGAGAGGCTTTCTGCCATCTGTGCCACCTTAGTTCCTGGTTTTTTGGTGCATCTCGTCTTGGCTCTCCCTTGTGTCACTCTTCTGTTACATCATCATCTTGCTGCATGGCTCGGCAGGGCCTGGCACACCCGTGCGCAGGGACTGGCGGCGCACACATGCATGGGACCTGGGGGTTTGCTTGCTCGCGGGGCCTGGCAGCCCATGCGCCTTCTATATATTTTTTTAATTTACCAGGAGGTCCCGGGGATCGAACCCAGGTCCCTCCATAAGGGAGACAGATGCCCAACCATTTGAGCCACATCTGCCCCCCGCAAGATTTCTTAAAAGCAACAACATACAATGGGGTGAAAGCATGGTGTCTTAGGTTGCCAGGGATACTATAACAAAATACCACAGCTGGTTGGCTTAAACAAACTTTTAACTTCTGGCTCATGATTTGGAGACAAGAAGTTGAAAATCAAGGTATCAGTAGGCCATGCTTTCTCTGTAGTCTTTAGCTTTTGACTTGCTGAGAATCCATAACTCAATCTCTGCCTCTACATGGTGATCTGTCTCTTTCAATCTCCTTCCTCCAATTCGAGAGTTCAAATTTCTTTAGCTTATAGGGACTTCAGTCATATTGGATTAAGGCCCACCCTTATTCACTTTAGCCTCTTCCTAATAGGATCTTCGAAGATCCCATTTAGGAATGGGTTCACACCCAATGAGACTGAGGGTTAGGATTTGAACATGTCTTTGTAGGGAACATGATTCAATGTAAAACCCATGATAAGGTGTTGTACTTTCACAAACTGCTTGTATGGACAGTATTTCTGCAACCCATCTAAAAGAAAATTGGCAAAATCTGTCAAAACCTTAATTCTGAAACTGGTTTTCATTAGTGGCACTTCTGGAATCTGTTCTCAAGACAAAAGAGATGAGCTCAAAGATTTATGTAAAGAAAAATCAAAATATTTTTTATAAAAAATATGAGAATGACCTAAATGCCTCCATAAAAGGCATGGTTAAATAAATTTTGATATGTGCATACTGTATAATAATTGCTAAAACTCAGTTTTTAAAGACTAATGATATGGAAAATACTCTTGTCAGAAAGCTAATGAAGAGAACAGAGAAAAACAAAAGGTATTATGTTTGTTGCCATTTTTGAATATGCACTTGTAAATACTAGAAATAAACACATTAAAGCAGTCAATATGGTTACCTCTGAGTAATGAGATTATAAGTGATTTTTATTTTCTTCTGCTTAACTCTTTGGTATTTTCTAAATCTCCACAATGAACATTGTGTCAGCTTTCTATTTCTGCACAACAGATTACCATAAACTTAGCAACTTAAAACACACTTTTATTTTCTCATAGTTTCTATAGGTCAGAAGTATGGGCTTGGCTTAGCTTAGCTGGATCTTCTGCCCAGGCTCTCACAAGACTGAAATGAAGGGATCAGTTGAGCTGAATTCTCATCTGGAGCTCAGGCTTCTCTTCCAAGGTCATTGAAGTTGTTGGCAGAATTTAGTTCCTTGCAGTTGTAGGACTGAGGTCCCCATTTTCTTCCTGGCTGTCAACAGGGATTACTCACATCTCCTAGAGGCTGCCCACAGTTCCCTGCCACGTGGCCTCCATTGGTAGTTCATGTCATAGATGCCTGCTTTCTTCCAGGTCAACAAAAATACATAGACAACTTCTTCTACAATCAGCTGGAGAAAACTCAGCTTTTAAAGGGCTCATGTGATTAGGTCAGGCCCATCTAGATAATCTTCCTATTTTAAGGTCAACTGATTTGGGAATCTAATTATATTGGCAAAAGACCTTCATAGCAGTACCTAGATTAGTTTTTTATTGCAAAACTGGGAAAAGGAATGCATATACCAGGGTCTGAGGATCTTGGGAGCCATCTTAGAATTCTGCCTACCATGAGTATATGTGACTAGACCTAGCTTTAGAGACAGAGTGCTCATGTGATTTGGGGCAAGTTACTTAAGTTTCAATTGTCTATAAGATGGGACTAATGATAACAATAGTAATTGCCTCAAAGTATAAATTTTGTTGTAAAATCTAAATGAACTATTTTATTGTTTAACTTTTAATGAGGTCTGGCTTACACTAGCAGTAATGGATTTATTATCAGAAAATACAAAGCATAATAAAAAGTCCATGAAAACATGCTAGGGCAGAAAATAATTCAACCAATCACATGAAAGAGCTTCAGACTTTTCCATTGTCTATCTCTTTTCCCATTAACAGCTAGGAGCCTGTTTATTTCCTCCCTCTGTGCAGTGCTGGTCTGCAGCAAAATGAAACACCTGTGGTGCTCAGATGTCTTTTCTTTCCTTGATACTCTGCTTCTCTCTCCAGTGAAGAGAAACTTTCTGTGACTCCCCATAGCTGGGAAGACCTTGTCTAAAAAGAGAGAAGGCAGCTAATCATGGCTTATATTACTCAGAAAATTCTGTAATGGGCACTGTGAGGAGGGAAACAGAAAGGAACGTTTTGATGCATGATATGAAAGAAGTGGAGGTGGTAACCTGGTGAGTGGCCAGCCCTTTTAGGTATGAGAGGATGAAGAAAGTCATGAGAATATTAGCTTCCTGAGAAAAACTCTCCAAGAGACAGAAGGAGTAATAGAATCTCATTTCTACAAAGATCCTGAGTCCAGGTAGCCACAGATGCTACAGTCCCTATCAATATATCTCAGACAAGCAGGTGTCATCCGGCATCCATTGGTCAGGTTGTTCACCACCTCGCATCAGTTCATTTCCAGTTGTTAGAAAGATTTACTTCTGGAAGCTCCTGTGTCTATTCTTTGGAGCCACATATGGCAAGTGTAAACCTGCTTCTCCAGGCCAGCCCTTTGATGCTTGGCAGCTTGGAAAAGGGGGCAGAGAGGTACAAAGACAAACTTTGCTGCTTTAGAGCCCAGCCTACTGCCAGCCACTGGCACCCAATCCCACACATCTTTTCATTTCTACCCACTCTCCTGTGTCTATATCACCTCCTTATGGGGCAGAAAATAACTGCAGGGAGGTCAGATCTGCTTCTGGGTTTCCCAGGGGTGTTTCGTGCAAAGGCCAGGTTGCTGGACACTAAGTGGTGGTTTTCATCCTCATCCCTCAGTTGGAGCTAAAGGAATCAAGGAATTCAATGTAAACTATATGAGGGCAGGGACCAAGCCTTCACTATGTATTGCAGTAAAATCAGTGTCCAGCATAGTGGACAGCGTATAGCAATAGAAGATATCTGTGTATTTCTTCAGCATTTAATTATTGAGCGTGTATTTTGTGCCAATCTTGCTTTAGGCACCAGGTAATCAACAGCGAACAAAATCTACAAAAATCTCAGCCCTTAGAGAAAGTAGTCTTTAAGAATGAAGACTGGATTCAGGCAATCCTAGATTTAAATTCTGTCTCTGCCACTTACTAACCATGTGACTTTGGCTAGTTATTTCATATCTTTTGGACTTGTTTCCTCATCTGTAAAATGGGCATGATAATAATAGTACCTATCTCTTAGAGAGGCCTGAGGATAAAAGAATAATCGTTGGCCTGTGCTATGCTCTCAGAACATGGCAACTATTATCTTTATAGAAGGAACTCTTTAAGTATTAGTTGAATGAATAAATGAATGATTTCTCCAGACAACTCAGTTAGATAGGAGGTATTTAGGAATGTGAAGCACAGATAGGTTAAGTCCTATACCCAAGGGAAGGTAAGTAGCAGAGTTGGGATTTGAATTCTGCTCCACACAAATCAACAGCCCCTGCCCTTCCATGCTGTCTTAGTCTGGCAGGGCTTCCGTAACAAAATGCCACAGACTGGTTGGCTTAAGCAACAGGAATTAATTGTCACATAACTTGGAGGCTACAAGTTTAAAATCAAGGTATCAACAGGGCATGGTTTTTCCAAAGTCTGCAGTGTTCCGGTAGTGGCTTGCTCAATCTCTGCCTCCATCACCTGGTGATCTGTCTCCTCCCGTGGCTTGTTCTTTCACGTCCAAAATTCCTTTGCTTTTATAAGGGGCTCGTCATACCAGTTTAAGGGCCACTCTGTTCCAGTTTGGCCTTATCTTCATAGGACCTTCAAAGAGTCCTTAATAGGACTTAAAAATGAGTTCACACCCAGAGGACCAGGGGTTAAGATCTGAACAAGTCTTTGTGGGGCATGTGATTCAATCTGTCACACATGACAATACTGTTACTGCTTTCATGTTAATGGTGAAGGTTGACAAGTATCATAAACATGCTGGATAGGGTTCCTGAGAAGAACTAAGACAGGAAGGCAAATGCCTTGTCATTTATCAATAAGTGGGACCAGCAAGGTAATACATATATATATATATTGCAAAATTCCACATGGGCCAGCTGCCAATGTGGGAGTTTCAACCCAGTCTAGTTGTTAAGCATTATTTTGTGGCAGTGTGAAGTGGGTTGTGTTTTCCTCATGTGACAGCTGGTCTTAGTAGCAAGGAATGCCTTGAAATTGGCACCACAGCTCAGAATCCATTTGACTTGATTCACAAGTATGTGGCTGAGAAACCATAACCAGCGAGATGGTGGGCTCAGAATAGGGTCCAAAAGCCAGGCAAAGAAGAAATGGCACTTTATTATTTTATTTCCACAATGAAAGGGAAAGCCCTTAGCCAAAAGGTGCAACATAGAAATGCATGTTTTAAAACTGTGTTATTAAATAAAGGCTACATTAACTTTCTCTACCAGTGTTGCTTTTTATCAACCATAGACCTTATTCTTAACAGGATTCGTAAAATGATCCCATTATGGGTACAATTATGATGGGGAAAACAGTAAGTCTTGTTTAGGCTTCCTTTAGACTTATCTCCAGTACCACTTACTCCAGATTACTTCTCTGACTCAATCATTCATTAACTTATTTTTGTATTTATCAAATTTAAAAAATGTTTACTGAATACCTACTATATGCTAAACACTCATGATAAAGCTCAAATTGGGGAATATAGACCATAAACAAGTAAACTAACAAGAAAGAAAATAACTTCAGAAACTGATTGTTTTTATTTAAAAAAAATCCTATAGCATAATGTGATGGTGACTCAGGTTTTTAGAGGAGGCCTCTCTGTGGTGGCATTTGGGCTAAAGCCTGGATGTTGGTAAGGGATGATCATGGATAGATGAAGCATTGTGAGCAGAAGGAAGGGCTAGCACAAGGGAAGAAACAGTACGTTTTTGAGGCTAGATCTCAGGAAGTAGGGAGAAGAAAGGTAGAGATGAGGACCGAGAGATTGATAGGGGTCAAATCATGTTGGAACTTCTGGGATTTGAATTTCATTCTAGGTTCAATGTTAAATCATCAGAGGACATTGAGCATAGGAATGGCATGACCTGATTTGTTTCTTTATTTTTTAAAAGTACTCTTGAGAGTGAAGAATAGATTGTTGTAGACATATAGATCAATGGAACAGAATTGAGAGTCCATAAATAAATCCTCACATTTATGGTCAATTGATTTTTTTACAAGGGTGCCAAGACAATTCAATGGAAAAAGAATAGTCTTTTCAATAAATCATGCAGGAACACCTGGATAGTCACATGCAAAAGAATGGTGTTGAAAGCTTACCTCATGCCATATACAAAAATTAACTCAAAATGGACCAAAGACCTAAATGTAAGAGATAAAGCTATAACAATCTTGGAAGAAAATGTATGAGTAAATCTTCAAGTATTTTGGATTAGGCAGGGTTTTCTTATACATGACACCCAAAACACAAGCAAACAAAAGGAAAAAATCAATAAATTGGATATCATCAAACTTAAAAACTTTTGCGCTTTAAAGCACACCCAAATGTTCATCAACTGATGAATGGATAAATAAATGTGGTGTATATGTACAATGGAATATTGACTATAAAAAAGAAATGCTACAACATATGAAATGGCCTATATCTAGATGAAGATTGAAAACATTATTCCAAGTCAAAGAAACCAGTCACAAAGGACCACATATTGTATAATTCCATTTATATGAAATGTCCCAAATAGGCAAATCTGTAAAGACAGAAAGTAGATTAGTGGGTGCCCAGGGCTGGGGAGGAATAGGGGATCTGGGGGTTTATGACTAAGGAGAGAGGTTTCTTTTTAAAGTGATGAAAATGTTCTAAAATCAATTGTGCTCATAGTTGAATAACTGTGAATATGCTAAAAGCCATTGAATGGTACACCTTAAATGAATGAATTGTATGGCATATGAATATACTTCAATAAAGCTCTTAAAAAGAAAAAAGAAAAGATTATCAGCAGGGCAAATTAGAGATGTGTAGCTAAAGTAGGAGGCCATTGCCCTAGTGTGTGAGAGAGAGCTGTGGCTTGAACCAAGATAATCTGGTACTGTAAAGGACCCCATCTCCTCTCTTCTTGTATGTATACCTGCACCAAAGTATTTATCAAAGTTCCTTGAAATGAAATTGCATTGCCCATTTCCCCTACTAAACTGTTGACTTCTAAGGATTTTGCTTTTAACTCATATTTTAGTTCCCTATACCTAGATTTATGTCAATACAGATTAGGCAATGGAAAAAGTGTGCAATGAATTGATCTGAGCCAGCAGCTGATGACTTTAAAGACACCTCAGATATCTCTAGAAGATATAAAGCTGAGTGTCATTAAAATTTTGTCAACTCCCTCATTCTCTCACACCCAAATTCAATCTAAAATGGATGTCAGGATGTTTGCCTGAAGGGGAAATAAGCCACAAAAAAGAAAGCCTTAGGGGTATGAGTGAAAGGATATGTCAACCATCTCTTTGAAGTAATTCACAGTGAAAAAAGTGTAGGATTTGAGATCCATTACACCTTGGTTTGAATCTAACATTAATTATGGATTCATCTTTTTATGACTTTGGATGAATTACTTAACTTGTTTATGTGTCTCAGTTTTCTCCTCTGTAAAATGGGAATAATAAAGCCTTTGCAAAGAGGGAGTGATGAGGATTAGAAATAATACATGTAGAGCCCTTAGTATAGTGCCCAGTACACAATACATGGTAAATGATAATTTCTAATAATAAGATAAATAAATAATAATAAGAAGAAGAATTGATAAATGTAGTCTGAGTAGCAGCTGCATTAGCAATGATAGAAAGCAATGGAAAGTTAAGGTCTAAGTGTATGCAAAGGAACCTTCAGTTGATATAAGCCAGGTGAGTCAACTTAGCTTTCACTAGCCACTAGCCAGCAGTGTACAGGCACCAAATCACAGAGCAGTATGCACTTTATGACAACCCTAATATATTATATATATATGTGTGTGTGTGTGTGTATTTGTATATGTATGTATGCACACTTAAAATGAATCTCATGTACAAAAATATACTTTAGCTCTCCTCACATTCTGTTTCTTGATCTCAATTTTCCTTAAACTAGCAGTCTTATTTACACACTGACCAGACTTTAAAAATATTTATGGACTACAACTTTACTTTCATTTAAAATTAAAATACACCTAAATGAAATAGATTACCTAAATAATCCTTTAAGTACTAAATAAATTGGATTCATAATGACAAATTTTCCAAAAATGAAGCTTCCAGATACAAATGGTTTCACTGGAAAATTGTACCAAACATTAAATAAACAAATATTAAATCTAGGCACATAATCTTTTCCAGAAAATAGAAATGGAAGAAACACTTCGCAATTCATTTTATCAACACTATCCTGACACCAAAATCAGTCTAAGATAATGCAAGAAAAGAAAACATCTCTTATGAATATAGATGCAATAATCCTCTAAAAATATTATCAAATTGGATATACATAGTATAATACACCACAACCAAGAGGAGCTTATCCTGAGATGCAAGGTTGATTTATTATTCAAAAATTAATCAATGTAATCAATGAATTAACCACATTAGGATTCGAAAGGAGAAAAAAACCATTTGATAATATCAATCATTGCAGAAGAAGCATTGGACAAAGTTTAAGATACTTTCATGATAAAAATATCCTCAATCTGCTAATGCGCATGTACTAAAAGCCTTCAGCTACCATCATACTGAATCATGAGAGACTGAATGTTTTCCCTTTAAGATCAAGAACCAGGCAAGGATGTCCATTCTCTCCACTACTATTTAACATCACAGTGGAAGTTTTTGCCAGTGCAATGAGGCAAGTATAAGAAATAAAAGGTATGCACATTGCAAAAAGGAAGTAAATCTGTCTCTATTTACAGACAATATGATTCTCTATACAGAAATTCCAAAGGAATATATTTTAAAAAGCCTAAAACTAAAAAGTGAGTTTAGCAAAGTCATAGGATAGGAGGCCATTGCACAAAATCAATTGTATTTCTATATACTAGCAATGTATAATTGTAAATCACACACACAAAAAATACCATTTGTAATAGTCCCCCAAATAGAATGCATAAGAAAACATATACAGGATCTCAAGGCTGAAAGCTATGAAAATTGTGGAAGAAAGAAATGAAAGATGTAAACAAATGGAGATACAGATCACATTCATGGTTGCAAGACTCAATATAGTAAAGATGACAATTTCCCCCCAATTGATCTATAGATTTAATGCAATTCTAATCAAAATCTTAGCAGGACACTTTACAGAAGAGGTAATTCTAAAATTTATAAGGAAAAGCAAAGGACTAGAAAAACTAAAAAAAATTTCAAAAAGCAAAATAAAGTTACCTAATTTTAAGAACTACTATAAAGCTACAGTAATCAGAACATTGTGGTATTGGTCAAGGGATATATACATAGAATGGAATAGAGTCCAAAAGTAGACCTGTAGTAACCTGGCCAATTGATTTTCTTTAATTAATACCTTTATGAGGCATAACTTGCATATCATAAAATTCACTCATTTAAAGCTTACAATTCAATGGTTTTTAGAATATTTACAAAGCTAGGCAACCATCACCATTATTTGATTTTAGAACATGTTCATCACCCCCAAAAGAAGCCTCATCATACCCATTAGCAATCATTTTTCATTCCCCCCTCCCCTGGCTAATTTATATTTTTATAAAGTTTCAAAAGGATTTTAATGGAGAAAGGATAATCTTTTCATCAAATGGTTTTGTAAACATTGGAGTATGCACTAAAAATGAGCCTTGACTTAAACCTCATACCTTATGCAATAATTAACTCAAAATGGATCATAGATATAAATGTAAAATGTCAAGTATAAAATTTACAATAAAACATAGAAGAAAATCTTCATGACCTGTGGCTAGTCAAAGAATTCTTAGATCTGGCACCAAAAGCATAATGCACAAAAGAAAAAAAAATTGATACCCATTAAGAAAATGAAAAGATAAGGTAGAGATTGGGAGAAAATATTTGCAAACCATTTCTCCAACCAAAGATTTGCATCCAGAATAAATAAAGAATTCTTGTAACTGGACAGTAAGGAAATAACTAAATATAAAAATGGGCAAAAGACTTAAACATTGCCAAAGAGGATACATAGATGATAAATAAGCACATGAAAAGATGTTCTGCATCATTAGTCATTAGATAAAAACAAAACCCCAGTATGGTAGCACTGCATACCTATTAAAATGGCTAAAATGAAAATAGGTGCTAAGTCATGTGCTATCAAGGATGCAAAGCAAACAGAACTCTTCTGTATTGTTGGTGAGAATGAAAAATGACTGATTACTTTCAAAAACAGTTTGGCAGTTTCTTATAGCATTTACATTTGACCACTAATCCCACTCTTAAGTATTTACCCTGGAGAAATGAAAATTTATGTTTACACAAAAACCTGTCTCTAAATGTTTGTGGAAGCTTTATTCATTACTGCCCCAAACTGGAAATAACCCAGATTCTTCAGTGAGTGAATAAACAATCTCTAGTTCATCCATACATTGGAATACCACTCAGCAATAAAGGGAACAAACTATTCATAAATGCAACAACTTGGATGATTCTTAAAGGTAATAAGTGGAGGGAAAGAAGCCAGTCTCAAAAGGTTACACACTGTCTGATTCTATTTATCTGACATTCTTGATGAAATGACACTATAGGGAATGAGAACAAATCACTATTTGCCAAGGGTGAGGAGTGGGGACGGGGTGTGACTACAAAGGGATAGCATGAAGGAGTTTGGGGAATGATGGAACGTTCTCTATTTTTATTGTTGTGGTGATTACAAGAATCTATACATGTGTTGAAATTCCTAGAATTGTACATTCAAAAAAGTCCATTTTAATATACATTAATTAGAAAAATTTAAAAATTAAAACAGCTTTCTTGACTCTCAAGAGCTCTGGAAACAGACCTAGCTGGCACCCGACTTGGCTCTGCTCTCCATTACCAGGGTGACTTTGGGGTTATTCATAACCTCAGTTTCCTCATAATAACAGTATCTGCCCCATGGTAGGGGAAATTAAATGAGATAGCACCTGCAAGGCATTTAACACAGCTCCTGGTACATGGTGATAGCTCAGTAAGTCAGCTGTTTTGTCTTCTGCTACTTTTAATGCTATATATAATTATCTATGTTATAAAGAAAATAATGCCAGTGAAAGATATTAGTCTTGTATTTTAATCACAAAGATATTAACAACAGGGCATTTTTAGAAGTAGCAACATGGAGGTAGCTTTGTGATATTTCAACCTGAACTTGCATCCAAGGACTAGACAGGAGCAGATTGCTCCATAGGCCCTCAACAAACAGAGGCCACTGTTCTGCAATACACAGATGTAACTGATTCAGCTCCATCTAGATAGAATCTCTTGTCCTATTGTTTCCTGGTTGGTTAATCTTAGAAGAAGGTTCAACATAACATATTTGGGAGAAAGTCTTTTGAGAGGACTTATGCAACTTTGCCCTAAGGGTGGTTTCCAAAGTCTAATACAGATTACCACTGGTACTGTGTTTGTATATGTGTGTTTGTGTGTGTGTGTGTTTTGTATGCAAGTATGACAGTCTCCCAGTCTCCTCTGCCAGTATCTAACAGCTGCAAAAGTTGGGTTTTAAGTGTTCTGAATTCTAATTCTCATATTCCAACTATTGGCATTGAGAGCCCAAGAAAGCTTCATATGTAAGAGCCTGATGTCACTGATAATCTATAACTGAAAGCACTGGGATCCCTGATTGAGCATGTCCAATCACTTAAGTTAATAGAGAAGCTTTATCATGTGCCTCTAATCTTTGCCATCTGACTTGTCCTGTTTCCTCCCATACTCTCAGCTGGCAAATTCCCCTTCCCTTGGAATCTCCTGGATTAGAACACCTCTCCAGCAGGCAGCAAAGGGTCAACTCCTGGTCCATCTTATCTTCTAATCAACTCTAATAGCTCTGCCCATGTGCCACTTGGAAAATTGTAATAAATAGAGCTTCCTACTGTGCATGTTAGAATTTGTTTAGAAACATCTCTGATGGACAGCCTGAGCAGATGGAATGGCTAGCAATAGAGAAGTATGGCCCTGGACAAGTCTTTTGTCTCTCTCTGGCCTCAATTTTTCACACCTGTAAACTGATGAGATTGGATCAGATTATTCCTGAGATCCCTATCAATTTTAATATTTCAGGATTTGGGCTCACAAAGCAGACTTCTTGCTTATAAAGGTTCTTTGCTTTTAAAACACATATTGACTTTGCATTCTTCTTGTTTTTTACTCAAAATAATGATCACATTTAAATTGAGTTAGTAGTACTATAATCTTTATTGCATGATTCAGCACAGTTACAAAGAAATTAGGTCTTGAGCTATCAATAAATTGACATTGATTAGTGGTTACTGTTCAGTGCAGGTTTGACACAAAACATGAACTTGACCAACTTGGAGAATGGTATTTTTCATATCAGAAGTGACTGAAAAGGCATTAGGTTAGTTAAGCTGTTTGTATTCTCTACTGGGATGTGGGAGGAGGAGGACATGGTGTTGATTGAAGATTGGGAGACAAACATAGGGATTGACTAACCTCATGTGACGGCACAATCGCAATTACACAACCCTTCTCCCTTTGTGCTTTGACCCGAACATGCTAGCTATTCACCTTCCAAATCCACTCCTGAACTAGAGGTACTTGCAGATGGAGACAGAATCTTTAAATTAGATGGGAGCATCTGAGTGGCCTTGATGTGTTTTAGGAGAATACAAAGGCATACACGCAAAGCTCCTGGCACAGGAACATCAAGGAGGCAGACAGGACGCTGAAGACAAAGCCTACTTTGGCCAATCTGGTACAATGTATTTTTTTCAGAGCCAGTGACTTGTAATTCCACATTCATGAATGCTGACTCTTCTAAGAGAACATTTGCGCCACGGTGAGATAAATCATTGCCCTCACTTCATTGTTCAGCTGGGAAGGCTGGAGTACCAAGATAGTATCAGAAACACTGCACTTGATGCTGGAAGACAGGAGGTAGGCTCTTGACTCTGTTATTTACTGACTATATGACCTTACGGAAGTCATTTTAACCTCTAGCATTTTCCTTTATTATTTGGTTGAGCAAATATATACTGAATTCCTGCTATGCCTCCATTGGACTGAACACCAGGGCTATAAAAAGACACTCTTTTTGCTTTATTAACCTCAGAAATTTAACTACTAATAGCTGACGTGTTGAATATGTTCTATGTGCCAGGCCATTTGCATTGTACATGAATTAAGTCACATAATCCTCTCCACACCTCTAAATAGGTGTTATTATCCTCATTTTGCATATAGGGAAACTGAGTCTTACATAAATTAGAAAACTTATTCAAGACCATGAAACACATGGTAGAACTAGGCCATTCAATCCAGAGCTTGAGAATTTAACCATAGTACTTCACAGTGTCTCCTAAGTTGCTAATCTGAAAATACAGGTACTTCAATGTACCTAAATAAGGCTTTTGTGAAAGAGAGTATTTAGTAAAATATAAATAACAGATGAACTAAGTAGTGGAGTGGAAATAGCAATGAGCTGGAAATCCAGACCCTTGCTCTGCCATTAAGTGGTGTGGCCCTAGGTGAGTTACTTCACCTCTTTGAGTCTCAGTTGCTTCAGCTTAAAAATGGACTAAATGATGCCCACCCTCTCTTTCTTGGTGCTTATTGTAAAGATTTTTTTAAAAGTTGTAAATGTGAAATGCTGTGTATGTTGAAAAGGGCTGTGAGAATTTACAGATCTATGTTAATATACTGTGAACATTTATATTAGGAAGAGGGGCATTCATGAGTAGTCTCAAATGGTTTATGCTATAAAGCCATGTTTATTAATTCCAGGGTATCTGAATCTTGTCTGCCTAAGAAGTGACAGTTAAACAGAAAGAGCAATGAAATGGTTGTGTTACAGGTATTAAGAGTTGCCAGGCACCTTACAAACTTTGGAATGCATTAAAATACAGTTTCTGGGCCCTTCCATCCTGATACTCTGACTGGTTGCCTCTGGACTGAGGCACAGGGCTCTACATTTTTACTACCACCTCCCCCAACCCCGAGTTAATTCTGATTCAGGTAATCATCAGAGTGTTCTTTGACAATCTCTCATCTTTGTTCAAGACATTTTCTTTGTAGATCAGACATGTGATTGTCTATCTTCTGGGGAAATATTGTTCCTAAAACACTCCCTTGATTAATTTATGAATTCATTAAATATTTATTGAATATTTACTTTGTGCCAAGAAGTGTTCTTTGTCCTGGGGATACAGCAGTGCACAGTCAGTCAGATCTATCTCTTGCCCTCAAGAAGCTGGCATTCTAAAAAGGGAAGATAGTCAAGGGATAAACACATCAGTAAATAATATGGTAGGTAGGGCATGAAGGGAAAGTAGATACATGAAGGAAAGTTGAGCAGGGTAAGGGGACAGCCTCTCTTATGAAGTGATGTTTGAACAGAGATGTGAAGGAAGTAAGAGTGCCTCTACAGCAATCTGGGGCAACACCAGAGACCTGCAAGGAGACTGGGGGGTAGGGGGGGTGGGGGGGGTGGCGCTGACACATGTAGGGAAGGGCCACATGCCATCCATGGTCTCAAAAATCTTCAACTGGGAAGCGGGTGTGGCTCAGTGGATAGAGCCCCCGTTTACCATATGGGAGGCCCGGGTTCACTTCCCGGGGCCTCCTTGTGAGGGCACGCCGGCCTGAGCGGTGTGGTGGGCTGATGCAGCAACCTCACGGCAGGAAGCGGGTATGGCGCAATGGATAGAGCACCCGTTTACCATATGAGAGGCCCCGGGTTCGCTTCCCGCCGCCTCCTTGTGAGGGCAGGCCGGCTCGCACGGCGCCGTGGGCTGATGCGGCAAGACCTCA
>JAQZBX010042128.1:0-22118 GCA_029593785.1 Cabassous unicinctus | reverse complement strand
ATTTTTAAATTACAGAAGCCATGGATCTGTAGAAATGTTTCTAAGAGGTAAAGCAGAGGGTTTTTAAAAATTCTGCAGTGGAAAGATCATAGGGTACATTACCCCTATCTTATCTTCTTTGACTCCTTCCTCTGCTTAAACATCTCCAGCCATGGGGAACTTCCAATGCAGTCCATTACACCTTTAGACAGTATGAATCACTAAGCAATTCTTCCTAACATGGAACCAGAATCCACTTTTATTTTCCATTCACTGGCCACATTTCTGTTCTGCACAGGGCAAAACAGACACTTAGTCTCCTGAAATACTTTTGGAGAAAGAATAGTGAACTCAATTTCTTTAAGCATCTGGTTTGAATTGGTTATTTCACAAATCATTTTTTCTAGTTGGCACCAAATTTCTTTATAATTAAAAAATATACACGGGAGTGGATGTGGCTCAAGGGGTTGAGCACCTGCTTCTTACTTGGGAGGTCCCGAATTTGGTTCCTGGTGCCTCCTAAAACTGAAAAACAACAACAACAACAAGCAAACAGATGAAGAAACCAACTCAGGGGAGCCAATGTGGTTAGGCACTGGCTTCCCACATACAAGGTCTGGGGTTCAATCCCCGGCCCTGGTACCTCAAAAAAAAAAACAACAACGCAAAAAACAAAACAACAAAAAAACACATTTTTACTTTATTACAAAAATGTCCAAACATCTTAATGTAGAGAATGTTTCAATGTTTTCTTGTCCTGATGAGGCAGGTTTGCTTCTAATGGCTTTAAGTAGAAATTAACACTTTTCCAAACATGGTGTTTTTTGTTTTGTTTTGTTTCTTTTCATGATGGCGCGTTGGAATTTTAGAAAAATATTGTGACTTAAGGGAATGTGCTAGAGTGAGCAATGAGAACCAATAATCTCTGCTACCTGGAGACTGGATGCCACTGTGGCTTTGCCCCTTTCTAAAGCCCCACTAGCTCAGGCCATCCCCAAAGATCCGGTGATTGCTGGCCCAAATAATTACTGAGCTTAGCTGCCAGATTCATTCAGAAATTGCTGGCATTGTCCTTTGTAAAATGATATGTCCCTATGGTCTCTCTCTCTTTTCAGCAAACCAAAATCCTGGATATAATTTGATCTTCATTATGGAGAGGAAAGCTGAATTAGATAATAGAAGACCTGAAGAGTTTAAGTAACAGAGGATCAACCTCACCATTCCCTGTCCAGCTCTGCTCCCTGGCTGAGGTAGTTGTTTGTGGCTCAAGTTAATTTGACAGGAACGAAGGAAAGAATATGTTGAGTCCAAGTCCTTAGGCTAAGGGGTAAACTCCCATCCCCCCAAACCACCCAAATCTCAGATTTACATCTTACAAAGGGAGCTACCAAGACTGCTTCTTTGCACAGTGATGCACTTCTCCCACCTGCTTCCAGAAGCTTACAGGTAGCAATTTGCCACATCCTCTACGTTTGACAAAGTACTAGGAAGTGCAGGAGGTGTTTTGCTCTCCTGTCACTTGTCTCCTCATGGTATAATTATCTGAGTTCCTAGGTGCTGCGGTGATATACGAAGAAATCCAAAAAAGAAATACAATATGCCTTCATTGTCTTTCGTCATTTACCCTCAATTAAATATTTCTTACCCTGGGTTAAGATAGCATGGAGTGATGGGGTGGAACAAGCCATGTACTGCAAGCCAGAAGAGGTGAGTTTTAATCTCACTTTCACAGGTATTAGCTGTGTGACTCTAGTCAAATCATTTAACATCTCTGAGTCTTGATGTTCTCTTTTATAAAAGGAAGGGATTAACTGGATTATTTTTAAAATTCCTCCTGGGACTAAAATTTTTTGATCCTGTGACTTGAAGTTATACTATCAAAATCATGACGGGGAAAATACTCTTAATATGGAGTGAAAGTGATTAAAATCAAGAAGTCATTTAATCCAGAGATGATCTATTGAGGTTTCCTCCATAAGATAATTTCTAATTTTGCCTGCCTATTTCAAACAGCTGGTAATGTTAGGGAGGTGGCAGGAATTTAAGCAATACTCTTTATATAACGTTGTATTTTTTTTTTAAGTTTGAAAAAAATAGCACCTCTTTGGAAATATTTTGAGCCAACCCACACATTTCACAGTCTTCACAATTAAATGCTGAGAAATTCACTAACTTTCTGTACATATTTATCATATCTGGGTATGCTTGAAAAGGAATGAGAGGGGTTTCTAAAAGCACACCTTGTTGGCATACATCATATCCTCCTTGCTACAGGAAACTCATATTTTAAGGATGGATAGAACTTAATAGGCCCTTTATTCTTCATAGCTCTGCTATTTTTGTCATCTACAGAGAATGCAATCTTAAAAAGATGCTTCTACACTTAAATCCAGGTGGCAAGGAATAATGACATTCCATGTTTGAATGGTACTTTAAGATTCTTTAAAGTATTTTCACACAAATGATTTTATTAGTTCTTCCCATTAATCTTTTTAAGTACAGAGGACAGGAATATCATTTCCAATTTATAAGCAAAGAAACTAAAATTGGGAGGCAAACTTTAAAAGAAAAGAGGAGAAGAAGGAGACTACCCTCTTGGAATGATGAAAGATCTTGTGCTGGAGCTGAAGAACCATCCAGTTGGATTTCTTTTGGAACAGAATGTTAGAATTCAGGGAACATTACATTAGCCTTGTTTTTCCTGAAATGAAGAGTCATCAAACAAATCTTGAAGGCAAGCTTCATGAGTTTTGGGTGACATGTATCTTCTGGCATGTGTCAGGCACACATAGTCTCTCTGTTTAATTGAGTTTTGAAGAGGATTTCTTCTAATCCTGACGTGCCTAACAACCACAGCCGGTGTTATACACATATGGATATGTCATCCAAAGCTCTGAATGAGCTTCTAGAAATTCCATAAAGCCATTGTGGTAGATTTTCTAGGCTGATGATGGTGACTGAAATCACTGTGTACTTCCTAAGAGAAGACTTTGTTGTATAAAATGTCACTTTAATATACTCAAAGGTCTAAAAACTCTTTTTGAGAATAGAGTAGGCTCTTTTCTCCTTGGATTCCGGATTGACAAATGAGTGACATACTGACACAAGAGCGTGGGTTGGTTCTGGAATCCCTTTCCTAGCTCATAAGAGCCCTAGACTTGAGCAACAAGAAAGTCGGAGTAGCAGCCACATTTTAAGAGCTCATAAGTATAATCCAACAGCCTGAAGAGACATCTCATATCATTCGAGTGATCCCTGCACACCTCCTGCAGGTCACCTTACACTTCTTAGCTTGGGGCCTTTACAGAATCCATACAAACTGTGAAATAATTCCTTTCCATAAAACCCTGGAACAAAGACGCTCACACACTGCTTTCTGGTAAGCCTTGCTGGGCTATCTAGAATTGCGGTTTAGTTCCACAGCCTTGGACCTTTTGCAAACAATACCATTTCTTTCAAATGAAGATAATAGCAAGCACAGTTACTATCGTTATTACTTTCTCTTTCACTCTTTTTTCCTTCATGAGTGTTTCAAGGTTTTGGAGGCAGTAAAAAAAAAAAAAACTCCAGGTTTGCAGGTCAGTAGTAACAACTTTGGACAAAACTTCTTCAATAGAGCGTCCCACTATTTGATTTAGCCCATTTGAAAGCAATAACTTGCAGAGACAAGTAACATCTTGCAAAACCTGTTGGCTGTTCAACTTTGTCATCTGATTTCTTAAGGAAAATACCAAGTAGTTTGTATTTTAACACCCTCTGTTTTATGGTGCTTTAGTAAAGTAAAACATCTCAGAAAAGTTGGATCCAGTCTTACAGATTTATTTAGAGACAGGAGATATAATTCATAGGGTAGAGCCAGAAGTACCTGAATGGAGTCTGAACTTCACCATGAAATCACTCAATTCAGAGCCCCTCACTATCTCTGGCTGGGGAAAATTTGTGTTGATTTAATTTCTTGGAATTAAACTGGCAAAGACTTGTAGTAGGAATAGAATCATAGTCCCTTAAAGTTAATAAGGTCCTTAGATGCCTTCAGTCCAACTGCCCATATGATTCAGGAATTGCCTCTATAATAACACAATCTCTGCTTGGATATCTTCAGTGATGGAGAACTCACTCCCTCATTAGGCAGCTCAACCCCCTGTCAAATAATTCTAATTTTTAGGAACTTCTTCCTGAGCTAGAATTTTCTTCCCTTTAACTCCCATCTAGTTCCAGTTTTTGGAACATGGTGAATAAATTAATTCCCTATTCCGCATTTCATTGGAAATGACTATCATAATAACCCTGGGTATTTATTTCTTCAGGATAAATACTCCACTAAAAATAAAGTTTCTTCTAGAATAAGACCATCAGAACTTCAATTTAAAAAAAAATCTATAGTTTCTGTACACTACTAATGAGCAATCTGAGGAGGAAAAAGAATTCCATTTACAATAGCAACTGAAAGCATCAAATATTTAGAAATAAATTTAACCAAGGACATAAAGGACCTGTATTCAGAAAACCATAAAACATTGCTAAAAGCAACCAAAGATGATCTAAATAAATGGAAGGATATTCCATGCTCATGGGTTGGAAGGCTACATATCATTAAGATGTCAATTCTACCAAAATTGATCTACAAATTTAACACATTCCCAATAAAAATTCCAATATTCTTCTTTGTAGAATTGGAAAAGCCAATTATCAAATTTATCTGGAATGCTTAGGGTCCCTGAATAGCCAAAAATATCTTTAAAAAGAATGAAGTTGGAGGACTCTCACTTCCAGACTTTAAAGCATAATCTCTAGCTACAGTGGTAAAAACAGCATTGTACTGGCAAAAAGACAGACAGATTGACCAATGGAATTGACTCAAAATTTCAAAAGTAGATACTCACATCTATGGTCAAGTGATTTTTGACAAGGTTGTCAAACCTACTCAGCTGGGTCAGAACAGCCTATTCAACAAATGGTGCTGGGAAAACTGGATATCTATATCTAAAAGAAAGAAAGACGACCTTTATCTCAAACCTTATAGAAAAATTAATTCAAAATGGATCATAAAACCATAAAACTCCTAGAAGAAAATGTACAGAAACATCTTCAAGATCTTGTGGTTGGCAGTAGTTTCTTAGAGCTTACACCCAAAACTGAGCAACAAAAGAAAAAATAAATAAATAGAACTGCCTCAAAATTAAACAGTTATATATTACAAACAATTGTTAAGAAGGGGAAAAGACAGCCAATTCAATGGGAAAAAATGTTCAGAAACCATACATCTGATAAGGGATTGATCTCCACATTATATAAAGAGATCACACAACTTAACGATAAAACAACAAGCAAAATTCTTGAATAGTAAATAACTTGGTCAGTGTTATTAAAAACAAACAAACAAGCAACCCAATTTAAAAATGGGCAAAAGAATTGAATAGACATTTTTCCAAAGTGGAAATACAAATGGCCAAAAGACACATGAAAAGATGTTCAACATCACCAGTTATTAGGGAAATGCAGATCAAAACCACAATGAGATATCATTTCACACCACACAGAATGACCATTATTAAAAAAAAACCAACAACAGAAGATTACAAGTGCTAGAGAGGATGTGGAGAAATAGGAGCACTCTTTCACTGTTTGTGGGAGTATAAAATGGTGTAGCCTATGTGGAAGATGATTTGACGGTTCCTCAGGAAAGTAAATGTAGAACTGCCATATGATCTGGTAATCTCACTACGAGGATTATATTCAGAAGAACTGGAAGCAAGGATGCGAACAGATATTGGCACACTGATGTTCATAGTGGCATTATTCAAAATTGCTAAAAGGTGGAAACAAATTCAGTGTCCATCAACCAATGAATGAATAAACAAGATGTGGGATAGTCATACGATGGAATAGTATTCAACTGAAAGAAGAAATCAATTGCAAAAGCTCATGACAAGATGGAGGAACCTTGAGGATATTATGCTGAGTGAAATAAGCCAGATACAAAAGGACAAATATTGTATGGTCTCTCTAAAATGAACTAAATATAATGAGTAGACTTATGGAGTTGGATTATGAAGTGTAGGTTGTTGGGAGATAGAATGTGGGATGAGAAGAGGGAGACGATGCTGGATGTATGTAGAATATTTAATAAGGTTAAATGTAAATATGTGGAATGGCTGAACTTGATGGTAACACATTATAATGAGCATAACAAACTGTTGATTTATGGATGTGATTGTGGCTGAAATGCGTAGTCTAGGGAGATTAATGTTGGTTGGAGGATAATATTGGGAATATATAACAATGATTTTGGCAGTAGATGAGGACTGTGGTTAATAATATGAATAAAGGAATTTGCTTCTACTACAAGGTGTTAAGAATGTGGTAACACATGGGAAAAATACAACTAATGTAATTTATATGCTATAGTTAACAACAACATTGTAATGTTTTTGTAGCAAAAGCAAAGCTGGAACTATATTAATGCTAAAGGTCAAACAAAAGAATATGGAGTTTGGTTTTGTGAGTTATGAACATGATTAAGCATATTTTCTCTCTCTTTTTCATTTTTTTCTTTAACAAGGAGACCTTGGCTATGTCATTTAACTAATCTGTGTTCATCTATGTATCTTTCTGAACACTAGAGAACAATTGAGGAAGTAGTTGGAAATAGATGAGATAAAAATGCCTGGACAACCATTTGAGCCACATCCGTCCCCAAAATGGTTGGTGCCTGTGGGCAGCCCAGAGGGAAGGGCTCCAATTTGGAGTCCAAGTGGCGTAGATTACTGATGACCAGTCTGAAAAATGGGTCCTCCCTTAAAAAGTCTCCAACCTGAGGAGGAGATGAAGAGGCACGGACGGGGTTCGAACTCGTTATCTTTGGTTTACGAGACCGAAGCCTTACCACTTGGCCAGCACACCTGCTTAATACCAAGTGCCAACTGGCAATATGACTGGAAAAAGACCTCAAATAAAAGGGGGAAAAGGTAAAGACAAATGAGTTCATGTGGCTAAGAGACTTCAAAGAGAGTCAGGAGGTCATCCCAGAGGTAACATTTACGCACACCTCCGTAGGATCTCATAGAACACCAAAGTGGATATCACCCCACAGAGGGGCTCCTGAGGGCTCTGGAGACATCCAAGCCCTATATAAGGGGGGATAGCTCCAGAGATTGATGCCTTATCAGTGGGCTCTACTTTGGAATCTGTGCTCCTGAGAGTGACAGAATTGGACTCAAATAAATCCTCCCTGCACATGTTCCATCAGTCCCTATATGTGATACTGGGTTTGTAGGTGTACTACCAGAGACTGGAGCCTCTGGTCTGCCCATGTGCCAACTGTGCCTGGAATCTTGGTGGAGCTGCAACTCCTACTCTACAGCTCAATGGACTCACCCAAGTCACCTGGTGAGGAGACGATGATGGACAACGGCCATCCCAGGGAATGGAGAGAGCCTGCAGCTGCAGGCAGGATAATCCCATCCACCATATCCATGGGATATAAGCCCCCTCTCACTTGGAGGTGGAGTGGACATCACCATTCCAAACTCCTCAGGATTGGGGGAAGAGCTATGGACTAGAGTGGACTTAATGGTATTCTGTTGTAGACATAATGTGATTCAAGCAATGGAAGAAATTACAATAGTGAGGGTGAGCCATTGGCCACTGGACACTTTTGGGGCAGGGAAGGGAAAAACAGTTGTAATACAGGTGCTTTTTCAGGACTTGGGAGTTATCCTGAGTGACATTACAACAACAGATATAGGCCATTTTACATCAGCATATAATATGCAGAACTGTGTGGGAAAGAGTGTGGTCTATAATGTGAACTATGGTCCATGCTTGGTGGCAGAGCCCCAGGATGTGTATATCCATTGCAGGTGATGTGCCACACTAATGAAAGATGTTTATGTGGGAGGTTGTGGGAGGTGTGGGAGATGGGGAACATGGAAATCCCTATAATTTTTGTGTAACATTTATATAATCTAAGCATCTTAAAAATATATATATATATATATTATATATGCCTGGACAGAACTTTTTAGGAGTAATGCTTCCATAACTTTTTAGGAGTAATGCTTCCACAACTTTTTAAGCTGCCTTTTTCTGTTATTTTTTAAAATTTGAAATAAATAAAAGAAAGACAGCTTTAAGTGAGAAGTGAGACAAAGAAAAGATAATAGGACAGTAGGATAGAGTGACTGTGATGTGGGTATGTAGGCACAAAGGGACCCTGCTTTAGCTAGGGTGTGTGGAGAAAGTCTCTTAAGGAGATGACATTTGAGCAAAGATCTTAAGGGAATCTTTACAAACTACTGTGAAATGAATCTCTTAACAGAGAGACCAGCAAGGGCTAAGGTCCTGAGACCACTCATTGTGTTCAAGGGACTACAAGAAGGCCAGGGTTGCTGGAGTGGAGTGGGCAAGGCAGGAAGTGAGCTGTCGGATGTTCAGGGAATCAAGAAGTGTCAGATTCTCTAGAGCTTTCACACTCTCTAATAAACAGTTGGACTTTACCAGATAATTTCAATCTGGGCAGTGATAGGATCTGATTTATGCTATGAAAAGTTTGCTTTGTCTTGTGTAAAGAATCAATTGCATGGGAGTGAAGTGAGGGCAAAATTAGAAACAGGCAAGTTAGGAGCCAGGACTGAGCAAATGAAGGCTAAATCTACAGCAGTAACAGGGGAAAGGGGAGGAGTGTTAGAGCTTTGCTCTGTATTTTGGAAGTAAGACTGAGAGCTCTCTCTGATGAATACATATGGAGTATGAAGTGAATACAGGAGCCAAGAACAAGCCCAAAGTTTTTGGCCTTAACAAGGGGAAGATAGTAGTCCTGCAATACACTGCTTTGGTTAAGATTGGGTGAGCAGCAAATGGGAATTGGAGGCAAGAAACAAGAATACTATCTTGGACATATTAAGTTTGCAATGTCTTTTGGACATCCAGGTAGAGATTTTGTGCAGACCATTGGGGAAAGAATTCAAGCTCTGTGGGGAGATCAAGGTTAGGGAAATAGAATACTGAATGTTGTGGGACTGGATAATATCAAGTAGAGAGAGATTGTAGATGAAGGGAAGGAGGAAAGAGTACAGCAAGGGAGAGGGGAGGAAGGGCAAGAGGAATTGGATAGGGCAGGAAAGGTGAGAAGAAGGGATGAGAGGAGAGGAGATAACTGAGATTCACTAATACTTAAAGATTAGATTTAAGAGTATCCAGCAGAGCAAACATAGAAGGAGGACCAGTGGGTTTGGAGGAAAAGCAGGAGAATGTGGTGACTCTAAGCCTCAGAAGAAAATATATCAAGAAAAAGAAGTAATCACTTGGGTCAAAGGATACTGAGAGTCAAGGATGAGAACAGAGAACTGACCATGAATTTGCCAAATGAACATCAGTGACCTTGATAAAACCTGCTTCAGTGGAGTGGTAGAGATAAGAGCCTAATAGAGTGGTTGAGGAGGGGAAGGGAAGTGAAAATGTGGAGAAAGTGAGTATAGGCGACTCTTTAGGATTTCTGCTAAAAAAAAGTGAGCAAAAAGATGGGACAAAAGATAGACTGAGAAAGAGAGGCAAAGTTTTTTTTCGAGAGGGTGATATTAAGGTATATTTAGATACCTAGTGATATGATTCATAGTTAGCAAATGTCTCAGTTTCCTAAAACTACTGTAACAAAGTACCACCAATGGTGGCTTAAAACAACAGAAGTCATAAATTTATTGTCTCATAGTTCTGAAGACTAGAGTCTGAAGGGAAATTCATAGGGAAGAATCTGTTCCATGTCTCTTCTAGCTTTTGGTGATTACCCCAGCAATCTTTGGCATTCCTTGGTTGATGGCAGCATAGCTCCATCCCTGCCTCTGTCACATAGTTGTCTTCTCTCTCTCTGTCTGCCTTTGTTTAAATTTCCTCTCTTTATAAGAACATATGGGATTAGGGTTGACCCTAATCCAAACTGACCTCATTTTAGTGAATGACATCTTCAAATATTCCAATTCCAAATAGGATCATATTCACGATATTGGGAGTTAGGACTTGAACCTATCTTTTTGCGGGGACACAATTCAAGCCATAAAAACAAGTAACTGATGATGAATGAGGAGGGTAACTGCAAGAGCAAAAGGGGATGCCGATCAGACCACAATGGCGAGGGGTACTTCATATAGGACAGTGACCCTTCTGTCATAACAGAAAGGCAGAGCATAAGGTAGAGGTGGATGTTCTTGGTGCAGAGATGATGTTGTGTTGATCTGATCACATCCATTTTTAATATAATTGCGATCTGGGAAAGTAAAAATACCTAAGTAACCAGGAAAATGTTATGAAAGAAAATAATGGTGGGGACACAGCAGGTATAATATCTATCTGTTATTAAAACATTTGGTGCTATACAAGAACTGAATTGAAAATCCAGAAATAGAGCATAATACATATAAGAATTTAATGTATGATAAAAGGAGTCTTTCAAATCACCTGAGTAATGATGGATTAATCACTAAACAGCATCGAGGTATATGTCTTGCTGTTTGGGGGGAAAAGAGGCTTGAGCTCTGCTTCACTCTTCAAAGCAAAATAATTTCAAGATGAATCAAACATTTAAGCATAGGAAATGCTATAAAATATTTTTTAAATTGGAGATTTAGAAAAGCATGGTCTTGGAAAGTGGCTGTGGCTCAATTGGTTGGGCTCCTGTTTACCATATGGGAGGCCCCGGGTTCAATTTCTGGGGCCTCCTGGTGAAGGCAAGCTGGCCCGTGGCGGCGCGGTGAGCTGATGACCCACGTGGTGCCGTCGGTGCGGTGCTGGTGCAGCAAGATGATGCAACAAAGGGAGACAAGCAGACACAGAAAAATGCAAAGCAAATGGACACAGCGAGCACAAGCAGCAAGGCGGGGGGGGGTATAAATAAATAAATATAAATAAATCTTTTTAAAAAACAAACAAACAAACCATAGTCTTGATACGGCAAAGGCATGACACGAAACTCAGAATCATAAAGGAAAGAAATGGATTAAATTCAAGTAAAGGAAAATTTGATATTGCTGAATGAAAATATACCACAAACAAAGTCAAAAGACAAACTACAAACTAGAAAATAATATTTGTAATAACTAAGACAGACAGAGGACTGATTTTCTTAATCAGCAAGCGAAAAAGAGAAATAATTTACCTGAAAAATGGATGAAACACATTAACAAGGAATTCGTAGAGAAAGGAATTCCAATTGCCAATAAAGATATGGAGGCAGGCTTAACCACACTCATGAAACAAGAAATGCAAAATAAAACAATGATGCCATTTTTCATTCATGACATATTTTTAAAATTGAGAATACCTAGAGTTGGTGAGAGGGTGGAGAAACGGACAAGTGGAGCAGGGCAGTTTGGAGATGGTTAATAGGAACAAGAACAACAGCAAACATGTGTTCCCTTTGGTCCAGCAAATCCCCACTTGCAGGAATTTAAACTGTTACTATTCTCATAAGAATGTACAATGAAGGGTCAAAAATGTTTATTGCAGCATTACTAGTAATAAAAGAATGGAAACAACCTAAATGTTTATGAATAGAAAATCATTAAATATATTATAGATATCAATAGGAATTAGTAAACAAACTATGGGACAATGATGTTTTGGAATGTTATGCAACTATGATATTAAATAACTTGGGCAGGAAGGAAAAGGGAGAAAGAAGAGTTCCCCTCAAAAACACCCAGTTCACTAAAGGATTGTGCCCCTCATCAATAGAACTCTCCTTTTAGGAAGCTTGGCCAAAGGGCAGACCTTCAGTGGGTCAAGTGTATTTTCTACCTTGTCTCTAAATTACGCTTTCTTCCTTTTTCCTCATTCAGAAGCCTTGGTGTTCTCTACTACTTCCTTTCCTCTCTCTTTCTCCTCCCACTACCCCATAATAAAACTTATCCAAATAAAGGAGTTGCTACCAGTCGCTTGCACTTTTGTATGGATTTTCAACATTTTCCCCCTTCTCCAAGATATTTGCATTTAAGCTATTAATAGTTGGTGAGGACTAACATTCACTGCTCGTATTATAGAATTACAGGCAGAATTCTAGAGCTAGAATCCCTGCCCCACACCCCTCCACCTTCAAAGCTTATTCTCTCATTACAGTTAACAATGCTTGGTTAAACAGCTCTAAAGGTGTTTTGCTTACATTTCTTGAGCCATGATAACAGAGTAACATACTCATTGAAATTTATTTAACAGGGAAGAATTAAAGGAGAGAAACTCATATTTAAGACTCTTCCCCAGGAAAGGTCGCCAAGGAAGAGTGTAAAGAAAGATAGAGAGATCCTTAGGGAGTATATCTTTCAAGGAGAAGTTAAGTGAAAGAAGAGCCAGGAGGGCTAAGAGGTGAGAGGAGCATTAGCGATCACCGCAGCGAACATTCTCATTTCACTGACAACAAAACTGAGATCAGAGAGGCTGAATACTTGTTCATGGACACAAGGCTCTGAGCGGCAGAAGTGAGACCAACACTCAAATCCCCATATTGGCTTTGAGCTTGTTCATTCATTCATTCATCAAATAATCACTGAGGTTCTACTGGACCCCAGAGCCTCTCCACAGTTCTGGGATGCAGTCATGAATAAAGCAGACCAAGCTCTGTGTGAGTGTCATTCTTGATCACTTTGTCGTAGCTGTGGATCAAGAGCTGTTCCCCAAACCATTGCGCAAGAACCTGACTGGCCTGCATGACACGTCAGTGAGTAAACTTCCCCGAATAGTTACAATCAGTGGAGTGCTTAGTGGGAGCTTAGCAGGAGCTGACAGAAGTACTTTCTCACCATAGATTTCAGGGGAATTTCAATTCACGCATTTCTGACTCACTGCAAGTTTAAATACCTATTGGATTGTTAGGACAGGAAAACTTGATATCCAAGATTCTTCTGTCACAGCTATGCGTTGAAAGGGTAAGAACCTTCACATTCTGCCAATAAAATAGTTAAGTAAAATCACAATTTATTCTGTTTTCTTTTTTAAATTCAAGCACACCACATTTTAGCCAGTACCAAATTTAGCCCTCCAACTTTGCAAAGATTTATTGAAGTCCTACTATAGAATATATTTGGTAGAAAGAAAGATGGAAAAATTTCCCTCCTGCCAAATGTGCCTAATTTTAGATACATAAACATCTCAAATATATTGAGGAAGAAAGACTAAATTTTTCTGAGCAACTCCTATATATTAAGCATTGAAATAGATGCTCTGCAGGTGTTGTTTAATGCCATCCATGGAATGCCCTCCTGATTCTGCAGAACAAGTGGGGATTTTGGGTTTAGAGACCAGGGTTCAGATCTCAGCCCTGGCATTTGTTAGGTGTGCTGTTAGTTGACTGGCCTGTCTAAGCCTCCAGTTTATTTGCAAATTGGGGGCAGTAGCACCTGCCTCTAAGAATTGTGGTGAGACTTGGACGTGTGGTAGTACGAGAGAGGACCCAGTCCAGTACCTGGTACATGGCGGTTATTTAGAAAACATAAATCTTTCTCCTTTTTCTTCCCCTTTTTCTCAAACGCTGATTATTTCCACATTGTTAGGGAGGTCTGCCCTGCTACCTGGCCTTAGATTTCGTCATCCTGCTTAGACCTCGTGTAGCTCAAGACTGTCATCTTCTAGGAGACCTGGGCTGGTCAGCCCAGCTCTTCCCCAGCTTGCCAGCTCTACATTTGTCCCTCCCACCCCCATGGATGCTCCTATCTTTTAAATCTACCAGAACTGATTCACCTATGTCACAATGGAAGCTGGATCTGTGTGGAGGTCTCTCCCCTAGTCGCTTCTAGGGACTTAACCACAGTCATTGTCCAAAAGGAGAGAGAGACATGAAAAGGCTCACAGTGTATTACCTGAAGAAAAGCAATTTACAAAACAATATGCTCAATATAATTTCATTTTGCTTTTTAAATTATCTGTCCAACCTATTTGTTTATACCTGCATAGGAAAAATTGGGGGAATGATGAACACACCAGTGTTTATTTTTAATGAGCGGAATTGGGAGGTGGAATTGGGAGAGATTATTTTTTACTTAACTGTGCTGCTGTGCTATTTTAATTTTTATATTATTTATATAATAGAAAAAAATTTAAATATAATGAAGAAAAATGTATATTCAGTTTTAAAACACCTGGGATTCCATATTTGAAATGTTTTCTACATAGGTAATAGGAATGATTTAGTCTCTCATTAACCCTTTCTTATGATACAATAATCTTTCTGTTTAGTTAATTATGTTCAAACAGAGATATCTACCTTTAGATGATTCAATAGAGCAAATCTGAACTCATACGTCAGTTAAATTTGGAGGTGCCCATTAGCGTTAGGAAACAAAGTCTTCCTGCCAAATAGAACTCACTTTTGAGTTCTCTTCAGTAAACTTGAGATTCTGATTGGTTCACAAACCAGAAAGCGCATGAAGGCAGGACAACAAAGTGCTTAATAGGAAGCCCTAGTTTCAAAATGAAAATAAAGCATCTTTAGATTCAAATTTAATTAATTTTTACAAAACCTGTATTACATGGCCCCTATGGTGCTGTGCATTTGAATGCATATTTTTCTCATTTGAGCCTCAGAACACTCTGGCTAAGTAGATTATACTAGCCTAATTTACAGACGAGAAAACTGAGATTTGATAGAGAGACAGAGTGACTTGCCCAGGGTCACTCAGCTAGTGGAATCAGAGCTAGCACGCAAACTCTTCTCCTTTGACTAAAGGACTTGTACTCTCCCCTCTACATCCAGTGTTGCCTGAAGACATTCTATTATTCTATTAACTGATGACTTCAAGGGAAGACAAAGGGGCTTCCAAAAACAGCTTGCAAGCTTTTCCTCTTGGGTTATGTATGATAAATATCCTTTGTCTACTTTGTACCCATCCCTACCCAATGTCCATATTTACAATTATTTGCAGCAAACCCTACAGAATTTTGAAAAACAAAAGCATCCAATTACTATTCTTCTGTGTCACTATAGCTAGCATAAAACTTGTTAGTGACAACTTGAAGAAAATAATATCTGCCGTGTCCTCTCCAGTAAGCGATTTGACTTAAATTAGAATTTTACTGTGCTTCTTTGTAACTAAACAAAGCCTGCATCTTGTTGTAAGTAATAGAATTTATTTATACTTGATATCCTTTGAAAAGTGGTACACTCCAGCAACTCAAGCAGAAAGTCTTCTCTAATTCTTCCAGACAAAGTGGCATAATTATCAGGTAACAGTATTTTTAGTATTTAAATATTGGCATAAGCCAATCTGTTCGTTTCCAAAACTGTTTGTGATCCACTAAGTGGAGATGAATTTGTGTTTGTGTCTTCATCCAGACTCTCAAAGTTTGAAGGACATCTATAATAACCGAAGGGTCACCCAGGAACCGGAACCTGCATGACCAGTTCATTTTCTGTAGTTCCATGCCAAGTTTGCAGTTTGACATGGCGTTTGTCAATGCCAAGATTTTGGCCAGCATTTCTTGTTCATCATCCTTCAGATTTGTCTTTGCATCTTGGGTGAGTCATTGCCATACTTGTCACCAAGGCTTCCTGGGGTGAAACTCTGGACCTCTTTTTCTCTCATCCCAGACAATCCTATTGGGTGAGTCTACTTTTAATTAAGCTGTTTGTTTTTCATTAGCTTGCAGAAACCTAGGTATGTCAGCACTAAGTCAAGATGTAAACTGTGTTTTCCTTTTCATAAAGTCTTGCCTACAGGAAAGGCTTAACTTTGGGAAAATGGTTGATGAAATTTACATGTGATCATGGAGACCACCCAAACCCGCCTCCCCCACTAACACATTACATCTCCCAGCACTGGTCCTGAGTTCATGCCCTTGACCTAGCCCGCATGTGATCTTGAACAAGTCACTCCATTTCTCTAGGTCTGTTTCCTCCTCCATTCAATGAGGGTGCAGGTCTGTCTGAGGCGTGCTTCCCGACACTGCCCCTCCTGAGCTCACTAGTCTAAACTCTTCCTGATGAGTTTGGAAATGGCTACAGAATCCTCAATACAAAATCCTCAATAAACACAGGTAGATGATACATTATTAAAATAACTTTTAGAGGCACTTTTTCTTTTTCAACATCTCTTCTACCATGTTAGACCCTTTCAGAGGTTATTTGGGTTTTCATATTGTAGGCTTGCTAGAAGAGACTAGAGGGAACAACAAAGACGGACATTCTTGGAAAGTCTCTCTCACGGTCCAGGCTCATGTGATGTAAGTCAAACGCTCAGAGGGGTTGGTGGATTTTCTGATATGTTTCCATGATTGCCCTAGAAATCTTATATTTAAATGAAGAGTAGACTGAAGAGGTCACCTTGCTGTTTTATTGAAAAGATGAGAGTTGATAATTGAGAAGCATTTTATTTATTTTGATAACAAAGATTATAGCACTTACCCTGTACCATGCTTCTCGCCTAAGCACAGTTCAAATATTAATTCACTGAGTCCTCATAATGCCCCTCTGATATGAGTACTATTAAAGTTATCATTTTACAGATGATGAGGCCATAGTTCAGAGAGGTTAGTCAACTTACCCACAGTTACACAGCTGGTCAAGGGTGGAGCTAGGATATAACCCATCATTCTACCCTAGATGAACTATACTCATCTTCTTCTTCACATTGTGGAAATTCAGTAAGGCCCAACTCATCTGGAGGCATGGGGTAATTCTTGAAAAGACAAGAGATTACTTTAGTGGAAGAGCATGGGCCCTATGCCTGAAACCAATACCATAGGATACCATAGCATAGCATAGCATAGCATACCATACCATAAAAATAATGCTGTGAGGATTAAGTTAAATAATACATGCAAAGGATCTGGCAATCCGAGTAGGCATTTAATACAAGCTCCTGCCTTCTGCCCTGCCTTTCCCATAAGAAAGAAAGATAGCAAATTTGTGAATCCAGGAGAAAATCTAGGAGACATTTTCTCTGTATACAAAAGATAATCTAATGCTGCATTATGAAATGACTTTTTATTAAATATGACATTATTAATTGAATGAATAGATATAACAAATGGTTTAAGAATTTGGTGAAAGAGGAAAATGAAGAGAGATCATATAGGAGAGTTGTGTGCTATGATGATATTCTAAAGCCACTGGGTCATTAAATTTAATGATATAAGGGATGGAATCCCTTTCTGAGCCCTAATTTTAAAAATAATTAGTCAAATTTTTAGGGAGTAATTATGTGGTAAACAAACAAACCTTGATGATACTGCTTACTCCTACCCACGCTTTCACAGGTCTCTTGTCACAGAGATACTAAGATCTCTTTACATTTGACATGATCAATTATTTATCAAGGGTCTTCCTGATCCAAAATACTGTTCCATTCATCCTCCTCTTGGAAGGCAGCACCCAGCTTCTAAGAGCTCAGAAAGTCTCCTGACAACTAAGAGAGTTTCTCCTAAATTCATTCAGCTGTGCTTTTTATTCCAATGCTGTTAAAGGTATTTAGCAGTTCATTTCATGGATGGTACCAACCACTGACTGGGAATCTTTTGTAAATGGTCCTACTGAGCATAGGACATTGTAATAATGCCTATTTCAACCTGAAACAGTTAAAAAAAAAAAAAAAAAAGGCTTTCCAGAGACAGGTGGATTTAAGCTGAGGCTTGAAGAAAGAGTGGGAGTTTAGAAGAGGGGAGGGATCTGAATGCGCAAAGGCAGGGGGAGGGGGGGATGCTGGCTGGGCTGGAGGAACAACTAATTCCACTAGCAGGGGGAGTAAAAGGGGAGAATGGGGCCAGATAGCCGGTCAGTGAGGGAAAATTTTATTTTTATCCTGTATGCACATGATATATTTTGTTAAGTCACTTTGGGTTGCAAGAGACAGAAAACTCCATTTAAACTGGTTTAAGCAGGGGAAAAAGTGGGAATGGGGGGTGCCATTGGTGGCAACTCACATAACTGAAAAGTCCACACGGCAACCTAATTCATAGCTCTCATGGTATCCAGGAGTCTCCTCTCAATAACACTCTTGGGCCGTTTCTGATGGACAAGCCTCTAATTTTATTTTAGAGAAATCATTTTGGAGGCAGAGCTGAGGCTGGATTATAGATAGAAAATGTGAGGCTTGGCTATCCAAAAAGGAACTATTGCTATGGTTCAGGAGAGAAAAGAAAAGAGGCCAGACTCTGGCAGAGATAGAAGGAGGTAGAGTAGAGAGGACATTTAGGAAGCCCAGTTATTGAACATCAAGAATGCAGAGAAGGAGAAGTCTAAGATGACTTTTAAGTTCGAGGTTGAGCAGCCAGGTGAAAGTTGGGACTTTGATCAAGACAGGAATACAAAAGGTTCGATGGAGAAAGATGGGTAAACTTGAAATTGAATTACCATCTAGAACATTCGGGTGCAGATTTCTAGCAGACAATTAGATATATTCAACTTGAGCTCTGAAATCCACTCTGGGCTGGAGATATGAGTTTAAGACTCTTCAGAGCATTTGGGCTACTGAAGAATAGCAGCATTTAAAGGTTTGGGAGAGAAGGAAGAACAATTGCAAAGGAAACAAAAAGGGAGGCATTCAGAGAGGAGAATCAAGAGGCAGTTATCATAGAAACAAGGAAGGAAGGAGGAAGAAAAGTGTCAAATTCTGAAAGGTCACTAACAAACTAGGTCAAATGGTCTAATCCATTGAATTCAACAGTTGGATATGGAAAAGAAAAATTGCAAGTACCTATTAAATCAAGTATATCAACACATTGATTGATCACTTGCTAGGTAAAAGACACCATACCAAGCACAATGGAGAATACACAATAAAAAAAAAAAAAAAACATTTTTCAGTCCCTGAGTACCAGGAACATAAATTTGTTATTTTATGTGTAATTTGAATTCAATATGGCATTATAACTTAATTTGAAACATGAGATGAATTTATTCAGGGGTTAGAGCTTTCTAAAAATGGAAGGTGGTTTATATACCAAAGTGTGTAATCAAGATCAGAGGATTTTGTTTTTTAAAAAAAAATCAATCACATATGATTGTGCTCATCAAAATTATTCCTCGTTATCTCCATTTAAGCCCTAATAAGTATTGCAACTTTATCCTATTTCTGGAGATTTCTTGCCAGTAGAACAACTTCCAACTTTTCCTGCTCAGTGGCTTGATATAGAAGGAGGCTTTCCCTCAATAGCATTTGCCATTTAATGACTCCCGTCCAGCTCTGTTGAAAGCACCTCTTCAACATTTCCCTCTATTCTCTCTTTGAATCAAGCGTGCTAATGGCATCTATCTGAAAGATGGTCACTTCTTTCACCCTGCTCCTGGGACTCCCGGTGTTTCATCTTAATCTCTCTTGTAATACAATATGACTTTGAATTTTACTGCAGTCCTTCCCAGGGTCTCTGGGAGGAAGTGAAACGTTTATCAGTGACAACAGCAGTGGAGACTGCAGTTCCCATGATCTTGTAGGGAATGGCTTAAGGTTTGAGCAGATTTGCAATCCAGTCCTGATGCCAGAGATTACTGTTTCATAGCCATGGACATCCTTTCACCAGGTTTTTGTGGATGGGAGAACTTCTTCCCTAAACTGATAAATATTCAAATATATCCAGTAGGAACATCTAGACCAAATAAAAACTTTGAGTGGCTTGAATTATCTCAACTAAATTGAAACAGCACACATTTACCTCTTTTCCTTTTCATTTCATAGTTCTGGCTTGGGTAATATACTCTGCTATTCTTTCCTTGCTCTGGGCACCATCTTCTTTCTTGTTTTTCTCCTAGTGATGGAACATACAAAATGCCGTCAAAAGACAAACAGAAGTCATTTCTGAGGTATCTGCTCTTTTCCATCGCCCTGCCTCTGTGCTCCTCCGTTAGTGCGGACAATCAATGGCCAGTTGTTTGTGGGTAGCATGTACGTGTGATCGGCACTCCCTGCAATTACCCTTTCCACAGCCTCTGCCCCCAAGAAGCCCGCAGCGGCTGCTTCTTGGGTTACTGACAGCCTCACAACAAACCTGACTTTGTTCTTTTAGCCATCTCCTCTCAATGCCATCTCATTAAAGTCTATTGCCAATAAAAGCAGCCCCGACAAATGTCTTTCCACTTGTAACCTGGTCTGAAACTGCCTAGCTATCTTTACTTGTTGAATGGGCTAAATATCCAAAATAATTTAGTAGAGAAATGTGACATATCCCAGTGCATGCCATCACCTATAATTTTAAAGAACTGTATTAAGTACAGAACACTAGCCTTTTAAATTATTGCTCTGTTGCAATAATAAGACATGCATAATCTCAGCTCATGTCCTTTTTAAGTATAAATTACAATAGACCATAAGACGCCACGGTAAAAAAAATAAGTACAGGGTGAAGGGGCCTCTAAATGTTGAGGCTCTTGTGGGGATCTTTGGAAGTTAAAACTTTTTCTGGAAATTATTAAAAAGTAGTAAAGTGTTCTGTGTCTAGATGGAAAACTGTCAGTAAAAGACTTGTTTATGTAAAATAATTATACTACTTAATTTCATGCTTTCAACTAAAGTAAATGCTGTTGCTGAAAACAATATGTAGCCCCCGTTTCCTGTCACACAGTCCTTTTCTCAGCCCTTGGTTCATTCTCTTGAGAATGAATAATGATGTGGAAGCAGAACAGATGAGCAGAACTGGAATTTCCCAATTTGGAACAGAACCCTGCTCCCAGTTATTAGTAGACAGTGGTGTTTCTGCTGGACATCTGATCTTCACATTTGTTGTCCTATCACATTCCTGCCTCCCTGTGAAAGAAATCCCTTTCACAAAGAAAACATATAGGAAGGAAGGATGAGTTTAAGAAATAGTCTCCTTGACCCCGACACTAACTACTATCTCTGTTAATTTATTTATTTAACAAATATTTACTGAGTACTTTCCAGGAAGGCTTTATGGTGAAGTGACTAAAAATGCAGGCTTGGTTGCAAACCTCAGTTCTGCCGTTTGTGCTTCTATGACCTCAGACAGCAATGCGGCAACATTAAAACATGTCACTTAGCCTCCCTGTGCCTCAGTTGCCCCTTCTGTAGAATGGGATTGAGGGCTAAATGAGATAGTCCATGCCAAGTAATTAAAGTATTAAATGATACTTAGCACATAGTAAGCACTCACTAAATGTTAGTGATTATTATTCATGAAGTAGAGTTCTGAAAAATTCCTGTAACTTATCTGTCCTAGGGAAGTCCTATATGTATAATTATATATACATATATAATATATGTGGAAAATTCACATGGACATAGGTCTCCTGAAAACAGCTGATGTAAAATGTGAAAGGGCTCAAAATTTGAAGAAAGGAATTGGAATTAGCTAATATGAATGCCGATATAAACTCATAAGCTGCTGATGACTAGACATCTTATTTCATGACAGTGTGACTATTTATATAGATCTAGTGTCATTCTTATCAAAGGATTAGAATCTGATGTTAGTTACTTCTACCCACCTGAATTTTTTAAGGATGTACACATGGGTTATTCCAATTTGAATCATGAACAACAGTTAGCAAGTAATTTTACTCACTTATGTCTTTTAACCCTTAATGTATCTTTATAACATATATATTTTTTACTTTACAAATAAGGAAACTGACCCAAAACAGTGCAGTGTCGACTCAGACCATCAGTGCCACATCTGCTAAAAGTCATAAGTACCCATGACTTGATTGTGTGAATATGTTTTGTGCCAGTACAAACTCACCCAGATGACCCCTCTGCTGATAAATAAATAAATTAAAAGTGCAGGTAAAAGGTGCTATTGTGTTCTCACATTAATATGGCTGAGTGAACTTCAGAGAGATAACTAACTGGTTGTACACTCAGGATTCAAATCAAGAGACCACTGATGTGAAGTCCCCACTCTTTTCATGATCTTAGGGGTCTTTTCCTTCTGGTGATTTCAGCTGGCCTGGTTTTCAGGGTGGCATGCATGTGCTAAAGGTGGTAATGGTCAAAAAGATCAATATCAGCCAACCATGCATCAGCAAATGGGAGTCTGATGCTTTACCAGAAAATTCAGTTGAGCTGAAAGGATTTATTTGAGCAATGCTTTTCTTATGCATTTTGTTTCATATATGGAGACATGTTTGTCCCAAGTTACATCTTTCCGTGTATAAATTCAAACAAGCACAAACTCAAATGATTAAATTGCATCTCTACAATAGATTTTAA